>JAAGAY010006317.1:13863-42022 GCA_011801015.1 Ardeotis arabs | reverse complement strand
TCCAGCTCTGGAGCCCCCAACATAAGAAGGACATGGACCAGTTGGAGAAGGTCCAGAGGAGGGCCACAAAGATGATCAGAGGGCTGGAGCACCTCTCCTATGAGGACAGGCTGAGAGAGTTGGGGCTGTTCAGCCTGGAGAAGAGGAGGCTCCGGGGAGACCTGATAGCGGTCTTCCAGTACCTCAAGGGGGCCTACAGGAAAGATGCGGAGAGGCTGTTCAGTAGGGCCTATTGTGATAGGACAAGGGGTAATGGTTTTAAAATAGAGGGGGGTAGATTTAGATTGGATATTAGGAAAAAATTTTTTACAATGCGAGTTGTAGAACACTGGAACAGGTTCAAGGCCAGGTTGGATGGGGCTCTGAGCAACCTGATCTAGTGGGGGATGTCCCTGCTCCTTGCAGGGGGGTTGGACTAGATGACCTTTGAAGGTCCCTTCCAACTCTAACCATTCTATGGTTCTATGATTCTATGAATAGGACATTGTGCCTTCCAAGGTGCAGCAGTCCAGAGAATCTCCCCATTGAGAAGCTGCAATAGTAGTTATTTCTGTTGTCAGGGGGTTTATCTTCTACAAACTCATGGAATTAACTCATCATTCAGCATCCAAGATACTCTGTAGCATGAGTTCCACAATTAGACTGTGTGCTATATGAAAAGTACATAATTTTGACTGTTTGGAATTGAACAGTGTTGAACATAACAAGTTAATTTTATAGCTATGATTTTTGAATTATGAGAAATGGTGACTAACACTCCCTGTTTACCCTCTTCCTGTCACTTAGACTTTGTAGACCAATATGATATCACCCTCCCTTCCCAGGTTGTCTTTTTTCTACTTTGAAGACATCTCATTCCTAATAGACATGCCGTTCCTTTGATCTGTTCTCCTTCCCTTCTTTGACTTCCATATCTTTCTGACACAGGGGCTTGAAGGGCCTATAATGTTCAAGATGTAGGTGCATTTTAGATTTATTTGGCAATGTAATTGTGCTTTTTCAGTTATTTTCTATTTCTTTCCTAAGAATCTCTAATTTTCGATAGTTTCTCTGCCTTTCTGCAAAAGAGAAAAAGAAAGAAGTGTTAAGGGAATCTCCAAGAACTCTGCTATGGTGAACACTGACACAAATAATACATTACAATCATACCATGGATGGTGGGATGATGCACTGTCTGAACTAATGATTAGAAGAGTTGCATTTCCCAATTTAATGAGACACAATGATGTAAGCAAATTTGACAGTTCTTTCCTGAGAGGCTATCTGCCTGTTGTTGAAAGGCTTCCTTGCCTAATGTTTTAGAAGAGAGATAGACGTCATTCACGTGGGTGTTTTCTTGCTCTGCAGGCAGCCAATTATTGCCTATCACATCTCACACAGCTGCCATTTTGCACACACAAGCCCAGGCAGATGTCACGTCCTATTTTCACAACTCCAGCCAACCAATCAAGGCAAACATGGAAAATGCAATATTCCAGGCCTTGCAGGTGGAGTCTGCATTTTTATCAATTATAATGTTCTCCCCTGTGTTACGGAGATGTCTAACCATTAACAGTAATGTAAGTGTGCAGCTAACGTCCTAGTGAGCAAGAAGGTAAGGATTACATTTGCAAATTCTTATCACTTTGAAGTTTTAGCCATATGTGGAGAAATTGAGTTTATTTCCAGATACTGAATGTAGAAATTGGCTCAGATGAATATTTTAAATTATTCTCAAGCTTAAAATGTACCAAATCAGATTTCTGATCTGGAGGTACCTTGGCTTGTAATCACTGCACTGTACTCTGTAGTCAAGTGTCTGTCACAGACTTTAAGGCCTCGGTTGTATGTCATCTGCTGCTCTTCAGCTTTGACTGTGGGTGGTGGAGTTCTTCCCATGCGTGCAATGCCATTAAATAAAATTTCTGCAATGGTATCTCTCAGTGTTAAAGATATTTTTCTCAAGTTTTGTACAAATAAAGAACCAGTGGCACTACTGACAGTCTGCGGTAATTGTCTGATAATTGACAAGAATCTTGAATCTCTTTCTTTTCCATAGTCAGTAGTTCAGTCTGAAATGAATGCCCAAAGCTTAACTTTTATTTCCAGACTTCCTAAGCAGCTCTCTGAGGGTTTTTCTACTTCAGTGTTTTTTTGGCTCCAAGAGAGCTGATCCCACTGTGCCTCAAAGACAGCCCCTGCCTCACTGGACCTGCACTCACACAAAGTTTTGTAGGTGTTTCCACACAAAGCATCACTGCTGGAAAAGGCAGTGGCATGTTCTGTGGAAAGAGAAGGCATTGGGGAAATCAAAACAGCAGCCTCCTGTGTGTATCCTGTCCCAAAGAGCCAGACTGGGAACACACGGACTCAAGTGCAGCACTTGCAGGTACAGGGGCTCAGCACCCAAAGGGAGCTGGAGGTATCAAGGTCTTACAGACTGAGTGCACACATATTGAGAAGCCAATTTGTCCATGAACTTGAACTTTTGATTGTTCCACAGGGACATTAAAATAAATAGGAGTAGTTTAAGCTATTGTAATACACCCCAGCTCGTACTGTACTGAATAAAGCACTCTCTCTGGAGGGCACTGGGATCCATTTAATATATGGGAACATCTGCCATACCTCAGATGGAGTAGCTAAAGCATTTTCTGTTTTAACCTCAATGGAAGTACAACCACCTGTAGTGAAGAAAATCTCTTTCTGATTGGATGCATAGGAAAGTTCATTAATATATTTCTTTAGTGTCATGAGTGACTGAGTGGTTTTCCCAGGCAAAACTCAAAATGTTTCTATCAGGGTTTTTACAGACAATTTTGTAGGTAATGTTTACATATTCTGATTTGATCAGGAAAAGCAAGTTGACACATAGATGAATTTTTCAGCATTATCAAGATAGCATCAACATGCAAGGATTTTGTTTCATTTTTTTTTCAACAATATATATTCCTTCTATACAGGGATTTTGCCAAGTAGCACCAATGATTCCCATGACAAAATTAAATTAAAAGGGAGACAGATTACTTTATTGTCTGGTCCCACTGGCTGAGTGGAATATAGAAGGCATTAGTGCAATTGTTATTACCGATAACAATAATGTATTACATAAAAGCTCTCTCTACTGAGAAAATATGATTTGAAGCTTGTTTTTAAATACAGCAAAACTGAGAAGATAATTCAATCCTACCTGTAGTCATGTGCAGAGCCAATGTATCTAAGGAAGATGTGTGACTGAATTATATTCATAGTGCTGTCTACTCTGATTTCACAAACTCCCCTCTCCCCAACTCTAAGGGGATATATGCATTCATTACCTTTAGGTGTTTTGTTCTGTGAAAATTTGTATTACAGGATTACAACACTTAGGGTTGTAAAATGCATGCTGTAAAAAATACAGGGTGAAAGCTTCCACACATCTCACCTAACTTGTCTTTTTTATTACAAACCTTTTTTTTTTTAAATACTCGTTCAAGGTACCTCTAAAAATCAGCGGAAATCCAGTTGGTTCTCAGGATTTAGAATGGTACCAGCTTTTGAACATCCTTTTCTCTCTCTTGCATGGTCAACAGACTACTCAAACCATGCTGGTAATTTTTATAGCTTGTGTCATCATGATTCATTGCATCTTCATTAAGGCAAATAATAGGCAGATCTTTGTAAATTGAACCATATTGTCATAACTCTGGAGTAAATCAGTGCTGAATTAGATTACATGTTTGTGTTACAGAGGATGAATAACTCCACAACAGTGACTTATAACTGCCCTCTGAAGCAGCCATGTGAGGTGGGAAGATGCTGATCATTAGGAGCCCTTAGACTGGGATAGGCAGAAGAATCACAGATGTTCTTCTCCCTAACACCTGACAGACACCTCACAAATTATTATTTTGACTAGATTACTTAGGTCTTCAGAGATTACTAGAGGTATACAGGGTAAGACCATATTAGCTGTGGTTATTGTCACAGTTAATCACACGGGATTTCATCTTCAACCAGTGTCAATCTGCCCAGGCTCATTGAAGAAATTAAGAAACACACATTGATAGCAGCTGAGGAGCAGAAGTGTGTTGCACAAGATAATTAACTTCTTGTGGAAAGTATTATATGACTGTTCCAAGCTATTTCCATGCCACAGGCATGAATAAAGTTGGAAAAAATAAATGTTACAAAATAAAGGCAAATTGGCATGTTTTACTTGGACTCCTGAACCTGTTAACTGGAGACATATGAATCCTGTCTGTCAGACAAAAGCATATAGCTTGACCCAGGGAGAAGAAACTGTCCTGAGTTCATCATTCTCAAGGGAAGGGCACACTGCAATGACCCATAGCACAACCGGAGCACCTGAGGAGCTCTACCTAGAAAAAGGCACCTGGTTCTTCAGTAGTAGCTACAGAAAGATGTCCTGGGGCAAGTCGTCTCCACTGAAGTGAAGAGTGTGCAGTACATGGCTAAGGGGATAAACACTGTCATCTATAGACATATTGCAACAGTTTTATACCACAGACAATATCACACACTGTCAAAACCAGCATCTGGTTTGCATCACACAAAAGTGTTTCCAGGACGTCCCCTTAAAGTGATGGAAAAGGGTAGATAGGATTGCTTCAATTCTCTCTGAAGTGAGAGTGAAATGCAACAATGTTTGCGAGGATACAGCAAAGTAAGGCAACTGGTTAGGTCAGGACTTGAAGAAGGGCAGGACTTGTCATGCCAAAGCTCAGCAAACGTATTGCAGTCATGTCAGACAGTAAATCGGTAAGAATACAGTCTAGTAACCCTATTAAGGGGACAGAAGGGGACACAGACTCAGTGACAATGCCTCATTTCTTGGCTTTTCTTTCTGCACTAACAGCCTCAATCAAACACACTTTGTCTCTTGGCATTGCTGTGTCCTTTGATAGCTGACACCCTGCTAAGCTATGGGTGAAGCTGACAGACTCACAGCCAAAGACCTTTGAGGTGATATGAAACTGTTGAACATTCATCAACTGTTGAATATGCCCACTGCAGAGTCTCTCTGCTTTTCCTGAGCTTTAAAATGTAGTCTTCACCGGGAGAAATGCCTGTAATGCGAATAGATTTTTTTTTAATTTAAAATAAATGATCCTTGAAATTCAGTAAATGTTCACCATATTGGATAATTATATATATGGACATTTACAGAAATATATTATCTTTTCTTATAGATGAGATAGACCATGAGTTTTTTGAGGATAATAGAGCAACGTGATTTTTCTAAAAGTGTGCTGCTCTTGATACTGCTTTCTGTTAGGATGAAAGGCAGTCATGCATCCACATTTACTGAAAGGACGTCTGTCATACTTGATGCCACTGTTAAAAATGACACCTTTTAAAAAATCTGCCTCTTTTTGGAACAAAAACTTGGTTTGAAACAAAAGCCTATGGACAAAAAAGACTGTCATTGTGCTTTACTGCTGCCATCTTCTGACATTCAGGTTAAATTGCAGGATTTTGAAAGATGGAAGTTACCCCAGACTATTTTTCCTAATGTGCTTTCCAGTAACTGTCATTACATGGGTGACAAAAGAGAGTAGGACTACAGATACATGCCTTTGACTCGCACAGAATATTTAGCAAAGGGAACCGCAGCTGCGCGAAGTACACTCATGCTCCAGGGACTCCAAGATGGGAAAGGCAGGACCGGAATTTCATTCCGAATCTCGTTGGTTAGATGCACTCCAATAGGAGCATGACAGTACAGAGAAACATAGAGTCTAATGTCCTCATATTTTATTCTTTTTATTAATCATTGTGATTTAAAATTACCTTCTTGGTTAAAGGGTTGGGCTATTGAACACATTTCTAAAAGAAACTGTGCAATTCTAGTGGCTGATCAGCAACCACTCTGAAAAGATTTTTCTCCATTGGGAGCGTAATTACACAGTAAAACCAGCTCACCAAACAGAGAATAATTTAAAAGAGTTGAAGAAAAAAAAGCAGAAAAAAATGAAGCCCACCTACCACAGGGAGGGGAAAAGTCCATGGATTAGCTACACATATTTACTAGAGTTTTCTATTAGTATTGGTTGTATATGGCTCAGTTACCATGATAAGGGATGCTATGAAATCTTGGGATAGGTATCATTGATGTGAACATCATATGAATGGCATTACATGGAAGTATCCCTCACTATTAGACACTGCAGCAATAAAGGTGCAGGCTTTCACAGTATCAGTCTCCCACATCCTACTCAGACATTTGGATTCCTGGTACTTTGTCTCTAAGAAGATGTCAGGTGATTAATTCAGCAAAAATCTGGGCCAGAGGCTGTGGCACACCCTGTAAACTGCCAGATTTGGGTTGTGACTGACTCTCATTCCAGAATACTCACATTTCTCTCCTCAAGTGATGCTTGACTTGCAGCCACTTCGTATACGCCTGCCTTGCAGCAAGCTCAATTAATGCACGGTTCAATGCAGTCTCCACTAACAGTTTCCTTTGAATTGATTTGTGCTGGAGCGTTGGAAGAAAGAGTAGCATGGATTCATATGTGCTTCTCAGCAAAGCAAAGCCCAAGGCACATTCAACCATAGCTGTGACCAGAAGCCTATAGAACAGCTCTTCTCCTAATAACCTCTAAAGCACATTTGCCTTTGCAAAGGTGGATGGAGTGGGAATGGTTTAGTTTTAATTTTAAAAATAATTACTTCATTTCTCAAAAAAAGTTATTCCACTCTCAGCAATAAGACAAGGCAGCACGTCAGACATCCAGCAGGGCAGGCTGCAGTCAGCCCCCGCACTGATGTGGGGGTCCACTTCGAATTTCTCTTCAGTCCTGTTCTCTGTGACAAAACTCAGTCTTCCCATGATTTGATGCTCTTGGGGATTGTGATGTTTTTACTGGGAGTTTGGCTTGTACAACAGCTGGCAATGTGTGCTTGCAGCCCAGAAAGCCAACCGCATCCCGGGCTGCATCAAAAGAAGCGTGGCCAGCAGGTCAAGGGGGGTGATTCTGCGCCTCTACTCCACTCTGATGAGACCTCACCTGGAGTACTGTGTCCAGCTCTGGAGATCCCAACATAAGAAGGACATGGAGCTGTTGGAGTGAGTCCAGAGGAGGGCCATGAAGATGATCAGAGGGCTGGAGCACCTCTCCTGTGAGGACAGGCTGAGAGAGCTGGGGCTGTTCAGCCTGGAGAGACCTTATAGGGGCCTTCCAGTACCTAAAAGGGATTTATAGGAAAGACAGGGAGAAACTTTTTAGCAAGGTCTGTTGTGATAGGACGAGGGGTACTGGTTATGAAATAGAAGGAGGTAAGTTCAGATTAGACATCAGGAAACAATTTTTTATAACGAGGGTGGTGGAACACTGGAACAGGTTTCCCAGAGAGGTGGTAGATGCCCCATCTCAGGAAACATTCAAGGCCAGGTTGGACGGGGGTCTGAGCAACCTGATCTGGTTGGAGATGTCCCTACTCCTTGCAGGGGGGTTGGACTAGATGACCTTTAAAGGTCCCTTCCAACTCAAACCTTTCTATGATTCTATGAAATTAATTTCTTGGAGGATGCTGGTAAACATCTGTTGTCATATGGTACCAGCTATGAGCTGTGGCTGGTTTCTAGCAAGAAGCCCAGCCTGGAGACCCTCAGGGAATGTGGTTAAAGGGGAATGCTTCATCTGGACACCTCATTACAGCAAGCACTAGTTCTGTATCACTCATCATACCCATCAGCCAGGTTATTTTAGGGACTGTTCTGACACTTCTGCTTTGGTGTATTTTTAAGGCTCTTTTATATCCTATTTTTTTTTACTGTGTGTTCCTTCCTCCTCACCTCTTCTGCCCTTCTCCTCTGACTTACCAAATGCTTACTCTCCTTTATGTTCACATGCAGTGTCTGTATAAACAGAAAATAAATTTTGTAGTTAAGAAATCTATGCACATTTGAGTCTTTCCCATCCTTTGTATGTCATATCATAAACTCCACAGAGGAAATAATTCTTTATGGATTGGTGCAGCCCTTGTCAGACCCCAATCCTGTTTGGAAATAGTGGCTTTAGAGTTTCATAGGTTGTTAATTTTAGGGTTAAGAACTGGGTAGAGAGTTTGCTGGATGAGGGCTTTTTTTTTCTGGAGATTCGTCTTAACTCCTTTGTTTAGCAGAAATCAGTTTCTACTTTCTTTTCTTTCCACACCAGTAAAATCTCTAGCAAAGTAGTAATTCCACGTGATTTACTGGTACTTTGGACTGATGCCAGCTTTGTTTTAATCCCAGCTGCTGTTTTATCCTCCGGGTATTTCAGTTGGTAGTAAAGTGCACAGCACAGTCCCCAGAATCACGTGTGAGCACAAATTTTAATATTTGTATTCAGTTCCTTTGTTTTGTCCCTCATGGCAGAGCTCTGCTGGTCCGCAAACTTGACCAATTTGATTACATTTAAACTATATTTAAACAGATGCATCCCCTGGGTGAAACTTCTTCCCTGATTAGTCTGGATGGGAAGCATCTGTTTTCCCTCTGGTAATGAGAGTTCCTAAAATCAAAGCACAGAGACAGGCACTGGTCATGTTGCATGGCATTGGCTGAAGTCTAGCAAGCATGTGGTTCAGCAGTGGAACTTGAATTTGAGCAGCTTGACCCAATGACATTAGCACAACCATCCCAAAAATGTGAAAAAAAAGAACAACAACCCACCCACGGTAACACACCTACAAACAGAGTGATCTCAAGCTGCAGCAATGCTTTTACCCTTAGTGACAGGGAATGCATCAACATTCTGGTAAATGTCACAATCCTAAACACATAAAATGCCTAAAATCAGCAGTATGATTAGCTGAGAGCTGCTGCCACTGTAGCCACAACAGCCTTGTGCTCCCTTCTGTCCCCTTCCCTGCCCGGGGTCTGGCCCTGCTCTGTCTTGGGATCCACTCCCTCCCCTTCTAGTGCCGAGATGTGCCCTCACACACCTCTTCATGCCAACACTGCCTTGCAGGACTCTCCGGCACTCCTTCGAGGAAAGGCTGGAGAAGAGTAGAGGTGACTTGTGTCCTAGAGCAATGGGAAAAGTGGGAAGGAGAGATTTAGGGGTGCCCTGTTCTCCAAGAGGGGATGTACAGGAAGAAAAGGGGATCCTGATGCACGGGTACTGCCCTGTCCTAGGTTTGCCACCATGGGATGATATTTCCCAGGGGCAGGTTTTCTGCTGAGGGAAGTGGATGAGTTGAGCAAGAAGAATGCCAACTCTCGGCTGTGGGTTTCGTCTTGGAGGGAACCAGTTGGCTTACTCTGGAGATGCATCTGGGATTAAAATTATATATATATGTGAAGTGAAGCAAGGTCTGTCCTCGGGCTGTGTAGATGTACCCTGAACCTACACAATCCAGTGAAGAGAGCAAAGGACTGCATACGCTTCTCCTCTTGACTCCAACCTGTCCTTTCAAAATCACTTTTCCTCTTCACCTCTGGAAACAGGCCAGTCCTCTCTTGCAGTGATGTTGTGACCCACAAAATTGGCTCTTTCCTCCTCAAACTTTCCTGCTGTCAGGTGTGCACCTTCTCTTGGACCAAAAAGGCCAACTACCCTAAATCAGCCCCTAAATTAGCTGATGTGTCAGTGTGCTGCAAGCTGGTCCCTGGGGACATGGGGAGGCAGAGGGGTGGCCCAGCTGCTGTGCACCAGCAGCTGTGTTGCTTATGAAGCACATGAGGTAAGCAGTCTATTAAAGACTAACATCCTGCTGCCCCTGTGATGTCCTAAGGACACGGACCTTGCATGGCCTCACATGCACAGTTCAAGCATCAGAAGGGAGGTTCTGGAGGGGCCAGAGCAGTGTTTCCCTGCCACCAAGAAGAACTCAAAGATTTATGGATAAAAAAGTCTTGCAAACTACAGGCTTGATGATAAACCAGATCCCTTGCTGGTTCTCGTAGCTAGGAAATTGTGAGCTGGGCATTCTCCAGGGCAGATGGCTTCAAGGGCTGATTGCTCCCTGGAGGGGTGGGCATCAGGAGAAGTCCCAATATGAAATTTCACCTGTTTTTCATTTTCCTTAATTGCCAGGTCTGTTTTGCTGTTGTTACTTAGTTCATACAGATCTACACCTATGTCCCTGTGATTCTTCAGAGGCCTTCTTCACTTACAAGCTATTATTTCCTGGTATTTGTGTCCTATCCTAGTTCCTTTGGGATCCTCTCACCTCCATTTTCCTGCAGTGCTGAAGCAGTCAGTGAAGAGGCAAGGTTAGCACAGACCTCAGTGATTCACAAACCTGGGAACAAACCAGTAATATCTGCTCTGGCAGGAGAGTGAGTTGCAAGGGAATATTCAACACAAAACTGTCACTTCAATAACACAGAACCACTCCAGAGTGACTCCTGAGCAAAGACTTCAAAGCTCTTTTAGTGAGGCAGCATCATGCTCTCTTGAGGAGAGAGAAAGGAGAGGGGCAAGGAGGACAGTTGTTTGCATGAATTTGGAACAGAGCTCAGCCTTGGAGTCCTCCTCATCTCCTCAAAACACGAGATTGCAAAACTCTTGCTGGATCAAGCACAGCAGACAAACAATTTTTGGAAAAAAGACCTAAAACTCCAACATGTTTTGCTCTTGCTGGAAGAGTTTTAAAGCAGCACTAACTGCTATAAAATGATAATGGAAAGCAAAAATAGTTTTAGTCAACTTATAAGTGAACACATTCTCTCTCTCTTTGTCTGTATTGTTGTTACAGCTTACCCCTGTGTGTTGCATATTAGCGGGGGCAGCTTTAAGCTTGACGAATAGGCATAATTGTACTAGGCATCTTTGTGTATCTTTCCCTAAGATCCAGCATGCTGGACGCTCTCATGTTTTGTTACTTGTCCTCAGCTTTGTGTCCTCCTACAGCCACCCCACCTGAAAAAAAAAAACAACACAACAAACAAACAACAACAAAAAAAACCACACACAAAAAAAAAAACACCAAACAAAAACACACCAAACAAAAATTTTGGATTAAAAAGAAAAATCCAGGAGCACCAGTCTCTGAGGAACATGGGGAGAGTTTCCACTGTGCAAACCCATTCACAGACACAAGCACTGTAAACATCTGATTAAATGCCTGCCACAAGTAGGCCAGAGCCAGATGTTGCTGTGGTGGTGATGGGGGATGTCAGCTCCTCTAGCCCATCTGGTTCAGTTACCACAGATATTTGCAGATTCTAAGTAAATCAAGATTATGTGGAAGAAAAAAGCAATAAACTGTACATAAAGAAGGCCACACCACAACAGTCATTTTTTCCAATACTTAAGATGAGATCTGATGTGAAAATCTGAGTGGGGAGTCAGATCCATGAACCAGAGCAGGTCTGCTGGAGACTGCCAGTGCTCCCATGACCAGGTCACTGAGGGCTGGATCCAGGAAGGCTGTGTCACTGCCGGAGTGCTTGGGTCCCTGCCTGCAGCATCCCTGCACACAGGACTGTCTGCCTTGGAGGTCTTCCTGTCTGAGCTGATGGTTCCCTACGGTTTAGCTGCTAAAGTCCTCAGGACGAAGAAATCAGGTGGATTGGCACCCATGGGCTGGACCCCACCCCGTGCTCAGAGGCAAAGGGGCACTGGATGTAGGTTTTGGCCACACCAAGGAACTATCGCACTGCTTCAGATGAGATCCCGAGATGAACCAAGCACTTGTAACTCCATTTACTGATATCCATCACCTCTCAGAAACAGGCGCCATGGCTGAGAAGCTGTACATTAAACAGACACCCATTACATGACTCATGCACAGAATCACATTAAGTTAATCAGATGCTAAGAAAAAAAGCCAGAAATTGTGCTAGGTTATTGTCCGTACCTTTCAGAGCGGTGCACTGAGCCCATGCTCCCTGGCACCTAAGGCTGCACATAGCTCTCAGATTGGGGGACAGATGGATTATGTAAATGAGGACAAATCTAGCTGCAGGAAGACGCAGATAGAATTTACCCTGGAGCTGCTAGAATTAATGCACCAATGACAACCGTCATGGAAAATGCACCAAGCAAGGTTTTGAGCTGAGAGAACCCGAAATGTACGGGGAAAACAGCACAGGGCTGCAGGCATGTAATCTATTTGCTGGAAAACAGCCCCAGAGTTTGAAATCCTTGTGATTCCTTAAAATCAGCATCCCTTTTATGGCACTAAAATATTATTCAGATACTGAGTACATGATGACTTGTGAAAACCCCCGTTCAAGTATATGCTTAGGTATGTATTTACCTTTATGTGAGAACAAAACAGCAGAGTGTGAATATCTTCTGAAATGCTCTTCAAGGCTGCTGCCTTGGATCAGGCATTAGGACAGAAGAGGCAACAGTGCTTACATGAAAGGGAATGTGGATCTCCATCACATCCTCAGAGGAATGGATGTTTACATGTAATCTTTGACAGATGGGGATATTAATGCTTCCATTTTATGGATAAAGAAGACAGATATTAGACGATTGTTGTGTATTACACAGTAGTAAAAGCTCTGTGATGCGGATAAAATTCTGGTCTTTTAGAGAGGAAAGCTCTTTTATCTAGTTCAAGTGGAGAGCCTTTGAGAAAGGGATGATTTGCAGACAGGAGGCAGTAACAACACTGGCAGCACTCACTTCTGAGGAAGGACCCAGGAGTGAATTACAGGAGGAGCGGCAGAGAGAGCACGTCATAGGATACTGATATTTTAGTGAGATTCATTATGTTTTTTAAAAAATAACTCTAGGTTTAGAGACAAGGATTGGGAAAAGCAATAAAACTTCATCAATGTCCCAAAACTACATGAGATGGCTTTTTTGATGCAACAAAATGCTGAAAGACATCCACACAAGCACATGCTCTTAAATTAATCACTGTCGTGACCTGTGCCTTGATCATTCTTCTTCCTTCTTCACCATCATTCCTGACTTCCTATCTCAAAACAGCTTGCCTCAGGTTTAAATGACAAACTCTGCAGAAAATGGAATATGTATGTGAGAGGAGTTTATAGCCAAGATGTTTATTATTGTACTCAATGTCAATTTATTTGCCTACTCTGACCTCCTCTGCCGGAGTTCTTGATCCTGGCAGAATAAATGACAACTGGTGGGTCTGGAGCCCTGCTGTAACGTGAGAGAAATACGGCAAATTTACAGTCTCTGTAGCAAAAGGGAAGCCCTTTCCCAGGGCTTTTTAAAGAGCTTCAATTCCCCTTGAAATAACAGGCAGGAACGTGCAGAAGAGGAAACAAATACTAGGGAAGGTCAGTGCTGCAGGCACTAGAGGCACACATGGGTATTGGAAAGAGGAAACTTAAGAAAATGCTGAGGAGAAAAAGTGCTTCTGGAGGTCAGTGTTTGCATACAGGAATTGCTATGGCCAGCACACCAGCAATCCCAAAAAAGTTTATAGGATTGATGATGCTGCTCCAGAGTAATAAAGTATTCTTGAAAGCAATGCTGCTAGCTGATCACTTTGGTGGTGCTTCTCCTGTCCCTCTGGCAGTCTCAGTTGAGATAAATGAAGGCGAACCAGTCTCCGAACTAAGCTTTGTCAATCTGGTTTTATTTGTGTGCTTTGAAAAGACTCCATATCAGATCAGGATTAGTAGCAGTTCCTGGGATTTAAAAAAATGCTCTGTTAGTAGTGACCTACCAAGGAAAACAAAAAAAAAATTGGCTTGTACTCTTGTTCGTGCTTTTATTTCTATATAAAACCAAGGCATAAGAGGATTGGGACTACTTCTTATAGGTCTAAAAGAAAAATGTATATAAAATGTCAACTTTGGCTTTCCCAATTTTTGATGAAGAATTTGCAGGATGTCTCAGATAGTGATTCCCAAACTCTTAGCTAAAATGGCAGAATTGTCCAATCATTTAATAAAAGCACTTTTTCTCCTACATATTTTTAGGCATTTCAATGAAACAGAATAAAAATCCCCAAAGGACATAAATAGTCTTAATGAAAAATTTTTATTCCTCTCAGTAATGCAGTTTTCATATACATATCTGTATTACTCCAGTTATCCACCAAGTCTATTAGGACAAGCCCTGGAGTTATTATGAGAAGAAAGTGAGAGAATATTATTGGATAAAGAGGATAAAACCTTTTCGGCCTGTTCCATGCAGCGTAAACAAGGGAAGAACGCAAACGTAATTCTCTTTTCCCCTTGACAGGACACCCTTAGATGGAGCTCGAGACATTTACTAGATATGAGATATGGGGGAAAAAATGGGTCAGAGCCTGAGAAGAGAAGGAGAGGAAAAAGAGGGTAATTTCCATTATGATCTGTGTTTAAACCTCTGTTGTCTTCACTCTTCTACATGACTGACACATACGATCCTGTGACCTATTTGCAACTACTGATGAAACGAGTTGTGGACCCGTAACTGATGCACTGAGGTTGCTCCGAATGAAATTCAACAGGATGTTGATCTTGCTGACAAATGGCAAGTAAGGCTGAATATTAAATGAAACGTTCATTAAAAAAAACTCCCAAAGCAAACAATAAATTCTCTATACATCTAGGCTGAATGTGATCAAAGCATGACAGCTGAAAGGACCACTACACAAAAGACACGCTGTAAAATGCTGTGTAGCAATTGGCTAACAAAAGCTGGCATGTGGAAGGCACAAAAGAAGAGATTTCAGGGGAAATCAGAGATTTCAGTGTAAAATCTCTGTTCATGCATTTTAACTCTGAGAATTATATCCCAAAACATCAAGTTAATGCACTCACCCTGAGGGACCTACTTCCAGGGCTTCCCTCCACCTCCTGTGCCAGGACACAGTGGGCCAAATTCTGCCCGTGGATACAGGGCTGGGTTACATCACTGAAATACTACCATCCTCTATGGTACTCCTTTATAATGGCAATCAACAGATAATGGCTAGGCTACCCTTATTTCTCCACTGTTTTTTGTTTATTTGTTTGTTTTCAGGCAAGTCTACAGCACAGGGCTCCTCACAGGGCAGTCTGCCCACAGCAGACTCGTTGCAGCTCTTCACTGCTCCAAAACCAAATCATCCAGGACCTGATGGGCAAAAGAAAAATCCCAGACAAGTGCAGCACTTCTCAGAAGCCTGCAGAGATGATAGCAAAAAAAAAAAAAAAAAAAAAAAAAGATAAGGTGGTCTGGAGAATAATTGTAATTGGAAAAGAATGAGAAGTTGAGAGAAGAATCTTGCCCAGCATGGACAATAAATAAAATCTGTGCTTCTGCAAGCCAAGGAGGGGTATTGCCTAGGGTAGCACCAGAGACCTGTATTCTGTTGTGCTTGCATTACAAACAATTTCTAAGTATAACCTGATTTAAGCAGATTTTTCTTGGACAGATATAGCACCTGGGCAGACTCACTAGCAGAGGAGAGGTGAATAGTTGTATTTCCCCCACCCAACAGCCTCTGCTTCCCATCCTTCCACCTCCTGCCCTGCATTGCATCCTTGGCAATCCAGATAACTGCCTATGACATGGCAGGGCAGCTTCCTTCCAGCAGGATGGGGAGAAGCCACAGCCCTGCATAGTAACCAGGCAGAGCGGTCATTACATCAGGGCTCATCACTTGGCCACCCTTGCAAGCCCCCACAGCAGAGCCTCTCCAACGCAAGAGGTGCTCTTGGCAGGGGGATCAACATGGGGTGGGAGCTGGAAGGGACTTAGACCCCTCTGCTCACCTGGGCTACCTATTCCTCTGTGTGGCTTGCAAAGTGCAAACAGCTAGGCAGGATTGTGGCAAATCATCCCATCACCATCAGACCAGACATTGCAGGGGACAACTGGAGAGCATCATGAGTCATTCCAGACTGTTCCTCAACAGCAGCTGGAAGATAATGGCAACTGTATTAATTAAAAAAAAAAAAAAATTAAAAAAAGAGGGAAGTTTCAGCTTGAAAGACTCAGCCTCTTCCCCGGCCCATGTTCACTACTGGGGGAAAGCAGTAGCTCCTCATCCTAAACACAAAAGACACTGTGGGGGACTGCTACCTGCATACAAACTGCAGAAGTGGGAATTTAGCCACCAAGTAGGCAGAAGAGCTCCAAACTGAGAAGGGTTTAACTAGATGAGGGGTTTTATTTTTCACATTTGAAAATTGTTTTCCCCCTTGCGAAATCTATTATTCATTCCGCACTGTGCCTCTTTCTGCAACCTTTACTCGACAAAGCTTTGAACCCCTTCTCCCCCCACCCTCGTGGGGTTTCTTCCCCTGCGTATGCCTCGTTGGAGCTGCAGAGGGAATGGAGCATGTCTGGGTGCAGGGTTGGTGCAGGGCCCTGGCAGCGGCAGGAGAAGGCAGCGGCGTCGCCAGGCCCCTGAGAGGACCATGCATCAGGGAGCCAACCAGCTTAGCGAGGCAAGGAGACAGCAGCTTGCATGCAGAAGTTGGTCTGCCCGCGTCTGCCGTCCCAGCTGCCAAGGGTCAGCTCCTGGGGATCGGCTCCTGGGCTCACCGGCTGCACAGGAGGAAGGAAATGCTGCCAAAACCATTCCCTCGGCCGGTCCTCTTGCACTCTGCAGGGGCCCATACTAAATAAGCCTTTCAGTGCTTGAATGTGTTGGTCACATCAGTCACGAGTCAAAACAGTTTTATATGAAAGGATATTTTTCTGTCTTTGACAAGCAGAAGGTGCAGTGGCTTGTGTGTTCTTCCTTGGCTCGGAGACAGGAGCAGAAGCAGACCTCAGCTCCCGAGTGGCCAGCGGATGCCAGCAGCATGGCCAGGCAGCGTGGCCAGGCAGCATGGCAGGGCAGAGTGACAAGGCAGCGTGGCAGGGCAGCACGGCTAGGCAGTGTGACAAGGCAGCGTGGCCAGGCGGTGCAACAAGGCAGCGTGGCAGGACGGTGGTGCGTTTCATCCGCCTGGCATCAGTGAGCAGCCGGGTGAGCTCGGCCTGCTCCATCAGCAGGAAGGAGGCAGCAAAAAGATGCTGTCAGAGCTGCAACCCCTACCAAATCCCAAAGGCGCTGGCAGCCTGGGGGTGGCTGAGGGAGCAGAGCGAAGCCAGCTCAGACCAGTAGAAATCCCCACTGCAATCCTCTTAGTTATACAGTTTTTCAAGAATAATTTGAAATTGTCTCAAAAATGCACTTGACATGCATCATAACTTAAAAAGAGAGGGGAGCACCAGTAGATAGGTGTGGACAAAGATGGAATGTAGGATGTAGGACAAACTAGAGTTGTGTAGGCGCAGGTCTAAGGGTTACCACTCCAAATGGTTACACAAGGCCTGGTTATGCCAGCAGCTACAGAGTCACCTTCCTCAGGCTGTCCAGGCTAGAAGCTTCTCTGCAGCTCCTGCGTCCAGCAGACATTCTCCACAGGCCACCTCCAGCCAGATTTCTAATGCTGGTAAAGCATTTTTATCATACAATAGGGTCCTAATACTTGTTTTTTGTAGTTTTGTAGTACATCTATTGCAGTTGCTCTCCAATGACTTACTCTGGGTGAACAGAGGCTCTAAGGAAAAAGGAAAAACAAGTTAGTTCAGTGAAAATAAGAAATTAAAGTCATGGCTCACAAACAAATCAAGTAGTGGATAACACAATTCCCTGGGTCTCTGGTGGGGCAGGTAGTGTCAAGTTTAATGGAAACATGCATTTTTGCATTATAATATGATCAACCTTTTTGGCTCAGGGTAAGTAGATTTGGCCTTTTCCCAGATGATAGTTTCAGGGTCTCCCATGTGTTTTGTGGAGGGTTTCTAGGATGTTCACGAGAACTGAGATCTGCTGTAGAAATAATGTCTCAGGCGATGTTTGTGATTTCTGACTGGGGTCTGGATTACAGGTAATCAATCAGTAGATGAGAGACAAAAAATTAGACTGAGTCCTACCACCTTGGATGGGTGCTGGCAGCTGCCTTGCATCATGCAGCTCATGTGCTGGGAACTGCTCAGACAGACAGTGCTACCGGCAATGAAACACTTAAGTCAAGCTCCTTTACGTCAGCCATAACTCTGAAGGGAAAACAGGTTTATGCAGAGGCCTAAGAACAATGTATGTGGCAGAAGAGTGTTGAAAACCGTCCTCTGACCTGGCTGAGCAATAACTTCATCTATGGTCTTAGTGATGCCAGAGATTTGTGTCAATTTGTCCAAGAAGAGAGGTCTCTGGAGAGGTATGACAATGTTTTACATCATCTACAGTTGGCATCGATGTTAAGGAAAAGAGCAATCAGAGAAAACTTCCTAAATCATTGCACTGATTCCTCTTTAGCCCTCTTACAGAGCGATTTCAGAGCTCCTGGGCACTGGGGAATGGAGTGCGTCTCTCAAATGGCATCTAATTCAATCACAAACTTAATTTCCAGCAGCAGCAGAAGCTTTTCAGGTTTCCCCTCATTCATGGGGCTTAGATGTGACTGCCATTTGTGTATTATGTCCATGCACATATTTATCCAAACCACCTGTGAGGGATGAGAGCAAAGAGAGGTGTCGGATGAGACGCTGGTCAGCGTGGAATCCCCAGCTGCTTCCTCACGGGTGAGTTGGCCCGTGACAGCAGCACGAGCTGACAGGAGAGCACAGCACTGGAGATTAATTGCTTGTAATGAGCAGCACTGCAGCCCTCAGAAAATTCAGGACTGCCTCAGAAATTACAGCACTTTAACCCTCTGTGGTGTGAATCTCCTCACTAGAAGCTTTTTGGGCACCACATCCCCATGCCTGAAAGGCAGAGAAGATTTCTGCAAGGTCTGTTGCGCATAGCAAAGTGAAAGGTGAGATCCCAGTTCGGCTTGCTCAGGAGGAACAGCCATGGCACCATGCAAAACACTGGTCCCATCACAAGCTCCCAAATCCAACAGGAATTTATATAAATCTCCCTTTTCAGATCGGCCTTATTTTCTAATCCTGATGCAACCTCCCTGCACTGAAGCAGCTCTGCCAGCCAAGGCTGCTCGCACATCAGCGTAAATCAAGAGTAACTCCACGGACGTTAAGAAGTGCATGCTGGATTTATACCTCTGAGAAGGAGCCTGGGCTTGGGTATTTGCCATCTGGAAGAGCTATATGAAGTGTCTCTCTCTCTCTCACCCCTTTTTTTCTTTTCCCTCTCTGTAGTTCTTTTTTTGTCAGTACATCTTTCATAAAAAAAAAGAAAAGAAAAACAAAAAACCCAGAAACAGAACATTCCCAAGTTGTGGCAGCTATCTGGGATAGTCGTGAAAATAGCAGCAAATGCTGGGCAGCTCAGGGTTTAGATCAGGTCAGCGGCTCATGGTTAGCCACCATTTGTCTTTTAGGCAACTTCTGCAGGGTTCATCAGGTCCATCAGGGTTCATTAGGTCATTGCACAAAACTGTACAAACTATTCCTATGCCATCATCCCATTGGGGAAAAAAAAAAATCCTCTAACCTTCCAGCAAAAGCAGGGAGAAGAGACAGCATGGCTTCATATACACAAGAGGGAACCTCCAGGGTAGCAGGTATCAGGTCCACCTGCAGTATCCCAACCCCTGGCATGTGTGTTCAGGCCAGGCTTGGCTGCTCAAGAACTGGTGCGCCGCTGCCATGCTGAGCAGAGTCATTGGGACAGCCCCACTGGGACGGAGACTCCTGGACTGGGAGGACCAGTCTTCTCGGTAGCTGTCCACACTTGAACGAAATGGAGGGAGTGAAGTAAATGAGCTGTAATTTTTCACAAAATGAATACTTCTAATTTCAAGGGGCAGAGGAAGACCCAAGCAACTTGATCCTTTGAGTTAAACCCAGGGACCTGTCTTAGCTGAAAAAAAAAACAACTGAGGAATAAAAAAGTCAGCCACTGAGTTGTGACAGTTTGGTGGAAAATCACTATGGCTTTTCCAGGCTGTTTTCATGTCAGAACTGACCTACTTTTTTAAATGCTAAAGAGGTGGGGGCGTTACTGAGCTGTGGAAGAACCGAGCTGTCCCAGGCTGAGCAGAACCGTGATTTTGGGGGATTTTTCTTATTTAAGTCAACCCAGACAACTTGTTGGGAAACTGTAGTTGGTGGATCTTCCATTGTCTTTAGGGATATGGGCAGAGGATCTTTTCTGGAGAGCAGAGCACGGATGGGTGATGCGAGGGAGCCCTGCGGAGGGAGGCTAAGCGCTGTGTGAGCCACCCGACAGCTGGCTCTGGGCAGATGTCAGTCACTTAGAGACTGGTGACAACAGAGCCCGCTAATTAGGGCACCAAATCACTAACCACAGAAACAGATCAATCCGCTTTGTGACATGATAAAAACGGAAGGTTTGTGCGGTGCTTTTTATTTGGACACATTCACCTTTCTCTCTGATCAAAGACGCAAGGCTAAGAAATGCTTTTCTAGAAACCCTCACGCTACAATCATTCCAGACAACTTTGTCCAATTCAACAGTTCCTCCATAAATCTTTCCTAAGGATTTTGATCTTCGATAAGAGACTTGGGATTGTTAATGCTTTTCTGAAAACAGGAGAGAGTGCTTTATTCCACCTGGTTGTTTTTGTACTCAGAACATGGACCATGGAATGACAGGAACTGTAGTTTAGCTATTCCTTAAGCGTTTCTACTGAACGTACTCTAAATCATATAAGCTAAAAAAGTATCCCATTTGGAACATTTATTGTTAAAATAATTTAAATTGCATTTAAATCATGAAACATGTAAAAATATGTATTTTGCTTATTTTATGTTATTTTTTACACATATAGTAAGCATATTCATACATGGATGAGAACAATATTTTAATCTATTTCAATACTTTGATGTTGAAGTAATTCGACTTCAAGCTGTAATATAATTTTAAATTATTCTTTATTCAAGTAAAAATCTTTATAAAATTAATCTTTTAAAATAGTTAAAGTCCTTCCTCTAGTGATAAAAGCTGCATATCTTTGACTAGATCAGTTTACAGGGTGGTGTCTTTTTCTGTAAGAAACAGCTGCTCTAGAGCATCCTAAGCTCATCCTTATTTTAGAAGGTGGCAGTAAAAACAAAACAGACTATTGCATGCCGTAAGTTTCCTTAAATAATGTATCTTGTAATACAGTCCCCAAGAAAAAAAAAACAGGAAAACATGACATGCAGGAGGAGCTGTGTAGCTGAGATTTGCTTGATTTGTTTTGTGGTTTTATTTTCTGCACATATTACTGATAAAGAATGTGCTTTTAAGAAACTACAGGCTAATGTGTGGACACAGGAAAATGTCCTCCTAAAATAAACGAGAAGTCTCTCATTAGCAAACTGCTTGAGTGCTACTATAAGGCATTAGTGCAGCTGGCACAGTTCCTGAGAATAGAATTATTCATTGCCATGGTTACCCATGCTAGAAATATTACCCTCTGCAATCATTGTAAACAAAGATCCTTTCACAACAGTGTAAAAATTAAAGCACTTTAAGCAATTAAAGGAAATTATAAATTGTACAGAAGTTGTGCCTTGTAAGCACTGTAGCTTTTTGTAACACTGGAGGGGTTTGAAAACCCTCTGCAAGGATCTCCCCCAGCCCAAGCGACTTGGGAAGCTCTCATCCACCACCGTCGAGAGCAGGATCAGAGCCTAATGAGAGCCAGAGCACCTTCACCAGCACACAAGCCCTTCCGCGGGTGGTAGGCACTCAGTGGAAATATGCTGTTAAAACCACACAGGATGGTCTGATAACAGCTGCAACAGAGGAGGACGAGAAGTGGGGAGTTACCATATGTCTTGCTGATGGAGCTCTCCCGATGAAGACTACCGTGCAGCTAATTTGCATCAGACCTTTGAGTCATGGGGAGAATGGTCTCTGGAACTAGCACAAGCTTGGGCAGAAACAGCAGCCACAAACTGAGCTCCTCTCTTGCACCCACGCTTGGACAGCTGGAGCAAAAGATATTCCAACAAGCGACACTTGCACTGTGCAAACACCCAGAGAAGAGGTGGGTTGGCTCACATGCAGGCAGGCAGGAGGTGAGTGGGTGAAGCAGGACTGTAACACAGGTGTCCTTTGGTCCTACAAGTGCCTTTTCCACTTGAACACATTTCCTCAGGATGGACTCAGTTTCTCCAGATCCCCATGGCTTCTGTCTGGTCTATCTATAAAACCACGGGGGCTGTAGGTCCAGCACAGGACCAGCCTAGAGAGGCTCTCATCCAGCTGGGAGTCCACAGCAGAGCACAAAGACATCTTAAATAAATCATTTGCTCTTCATAGTCAAGGGCTTGTTGTGCTGGTGCCTCACCTTTCGTAAAGGAAATAATCTCTCTGTGGAAGTATCTAACAGGAAAAAGAAGAGTGAGCTGGCACTTGGAGGGTTGCATCAAAAGAAGTGTGGCCACTGTGGTCAAGGGAGGAGATTCTGCCCCTCTACTCCACTCTCGTGAGACCCCACCTGCAATACTGCGTCCAGCTCTGGAGCCCCCGACATAAGAAGGACATGGACCTGTTGGAGAGGGTCCAGAGGAGGGCCACAAAGATGATAAGAGGGCTGGAGCTCCTCTCCTATGAGGACAGACTGAGAGCTGGGGCTGTTCAGCCTGGAGAAGAGAAGGCTCCAGGGAGACCATATTGCGGTCTTCCAGTACCTAAAAGGGGCCTACAAGAAAGCTGGGGAGAAACTCTTGAGCAGGGTCTGTTGTGATAGGATGAGGGGTAATGGTTTTAAAATAGAAGGAAGCAGACTGAGACTTGATATAATGAAAACATTTTTACAATGAGGGTGGTGGAACACTGGCACAGGTTGCCCAGGGAGGTGGTGGATGCCCCATCCTTGGAAACATTCAAGGCCTGAGCAAGGCCTAAGCAAGGGCTCTGAGCAACCTGATCTGGTTGAAGATGTCCCTGCTCCTCGCAGGGAGGGTTGGACTGGATGACCTTTAAAGGTCCCTTCCAACCCTAACTATTCTATGATTCTATGAAAAGCAGCAGTGTTCACATGCACTGCCAGCAGCAGCAGCTTCACTATACCTGCTGCGAGGAGGTGCATGGAGCTCATTCAGGCCATTATGCACCAGCTTGTGGCAGAACAAGCTGGTGCTGCTGCATAGAAAGAAATCCCTCCAGTGCTCCATCACTTCTCAGCCCCAAGCCACCACACACAGTGTGAGGGCTTCTATCCCTGTTGAGGTAGCACGTGGTCCCAAAAGTTCTCTATGTTCACTGGGCTCCAGGCAGGCACCCATGCCTATCTGCTGTGGGCCAAAGCATGGTGTGGGGCTGAGCAGGGACAGTCCCCAGCCCTAGCACGTTTCTCCAGTGTGGTTCTGGCAGTGCTGCGACCTGTGACATTTCTAGAAAACATCTCTCTTGTTTGGGCTGGAGAAGAAAAGGCTCAGGAGGATCTCATCAATGTATATAAATACCTGAAGGGACAGTGCAAAGAGAATGGAGCCAGAGTCTTCCCAGTGGTGCCCAGTGACAGGACCAGAGGCAAGTGAGCACAAATCAAAAACAGTTTTATACTGTGAGGGTGAGCAAGCACTGGCACAGGTTGCCCAGAGAGGTGGTGGAGTCTCTGTCCTTGGAGATATTCAAAAGCTGTCTGGACATGGTCCTGGACAACTGGCTGTAGTTAGCCCTGCTTGAGCAGAAGGGTTGGAGCAGGTGACTTCCAGCGGTTCCTTCCCACCTCAACCCCTCTGCTATTCTGTGTCTCTGTAAGGGGCAGCCCAAGGAGCCACAAGAGGAGGTCTCGCCAAGGTGGGAGCCACAGTCAGGTAGATATGAGCTGAGCTGAGGAGCTCTCAGGACACTGCTCTGGGACCAAAATCAGTCACTGAAATAGTGCCCACAGCAAAACCTTGTTAAATTAACTAACATGTCTCCCATGGGTTATAACATCTAATGAGCAGACCTCCATGTGGGCTGATTTACCAGAAAGATAAGGCAGCAGCTTTCCCCTGCTGAGATGCTACCAGAGGCAGCTGCTGAGTGCCCCGGCCATGGCAGCACCCAGCTCTCCAACACTGGCCCTAGAAATGCAGGAGGAGAGTAAAACTCACAGTCAGAACTCAGTCAAAAACTATCAGAGGACGAAGCACCATGTGATTTGGAAACAAATGCTTTCTGAATTAGGTTTCCCAGTATCTCCATGTCATAACACCATGGTCCCGCTGCCTGCTGGGCAAGAAGGCAAGGTGAAGGTCAGGGCAACACAGCACAGCCCAGTCGGCTCTGCCCAGCACAGGAGGTAAGCTGTGTTGGGTCAGCATCATTCCCAGTTCTGGCCTGCTGGCTGAAGGCCTGGAGATCCCTTTTGTCTCCAGAACAATAACCTTTTAAAAAGTTGACTTTTTCCTTTGTAAATATATGAGTCACGCGTGAGTAATGAGGCTGTTTCAAATGTAATGAGGTTGTTTCAACCAACCTCATGGCAATATAATACACCTCATCGGGACGTTCTCCTCTCAATTAAAAATTGAATACTTAGCACCTAAAATTACATGTCATAAGGTGGGGGTTTTTTTCTCTCTCTCTTTTAGTGAAGCATAATGAATGTGTGGAACTCATAGCCACAGGATATTACTTTAGCAAAGAACCTCGAAAGATTCACTAAAAGTGAATATTTATGCCAGTGTGAATCATTTCCTCTGTGGTAACAAGTGATACAAACAAAGTGATAAAAATTTGCATCAAAACAGCCACAAATCACTACCTGAAATTACAAAGGTACCTCTTCTGCCAAACAGACACTGCATAATTATCCACAGTAGCATCTTCACGTGTCTTTAAAAAATATCTCCTCTGCTGGCAGCTGTGGACAGCAACAGACTGCTTGATCAGGTGGGTCACCAGTTCAACCAATATATCAGTTCCTGTGTTGCCCTTTTCCAGAACCATGGCATCTCATCAACTTCTGGCTCATCAAATCCAAAGGACGGCTGCCTTCTGGCTGCATGGTGGGAGCAATGAATAACTACCGCGGTCATCCCTAGTGGAAAACTGGAAGCGAGGGAGGAAGCAGAACATCCCTTTATGACTGGTATTACTTCCTACTCTGGTGTTTGATTAGTTCCATGAATGTGGAGAGTCTGTGGCCATCAGCAGGTCACAGCTGTGCAGGACACAGCAGAAAGGCCATCTGGAGGCAAGACCAGCATCTGTAGCCAGGTCTAAAGACAGATACCTCAGGCGGCTCAAGACATTTTCACCCCTACATCTCTCCTTCTCCTGCCCCTGGCAGGTGAAGGGTCCCTGCTGTGGAGCTTCAGCTGAGGAAGGACTGAAACACCCTCCTTCCACTGCTCCATGATGCTGCTGATTCCCCCTGACACCCTTCCTCTCCAGCTCTTTAATCTCACATTACCAGAACCCCTGGGGCACCAGCACCACAGCCAGGGGGAAGAAAAGGCAGCTTTTCAGCCAAATCCTCACCCTGGGAACTTATCACTGCCATCTCCTGAAAAAAAAAAAAAGTGTGGGAAAGAGGGTTTTTTCCTTCCCTCTTCTCATTCAGGTTATGGCCACATCTGCACCTGGTGAATCTGGGCAGGATGAGGGGGATGAGAGAGTGCTGCTATTGCACCATGGCCCTACCCACATCTCAAATCACCTCGCAGGCAGGTAAAATTTGAAGGATTTGGCCACATCCTATAGAAAGATCACAATCCCCATTTAGAGATGGAAAAAGCAAAGAGGTGGAGTTTTGCACTGAAGGTCACAGAGGGCTTGTGTGAAGGGATATCACAGCCTGACTCCAATTCCCTGCTCTGTTCTCCAGTCGTTCTCCTCCTTCCCCAGCCATGTTAAACATCCCCGTAACAGTGCCAGGGAGCCTCGAGAAGCCTTGCGGAAAAGCTCTAGGGAGGAAAGAGTAAGTTCAGTGATGCAGAACAAGACAAGGGAACAAGCAGCCTGCAAACCTCAACAAAGTGGTCCTTCCCACCACCGGGCAGCTGCGGCAGGGACTCTCACAGGCACAGCAGAGCATTAGCGGCTCTCACTGCACAGGGGCACTTCTGGAGCGTGGAGGTCTGAAACGACCACGGGAGCTGCAGGTTGGTAACCTCTTGAAGAAGCATTACATCTCGTGCTCCTGCGCATCATCTGACGGGAGAAAACCAGATGTGACAAGCTAACATTGAAATGAAATCCCAAGGGGGAAAGAGAAATGAGGGAGCTTGTTAAGAAGCTCACTGCCATCTGGAAGGCAGGAAGAGGCAGGCATCTGTGAGAAAGTGGCATCTCTGGGGAAAGCCTGGGTGCTTGCAGCTGGCACAGCGAGATGAAAGGATGGGGACGAGCTGATGGGCCGGCCCTGCCCTGGAAATCGGACCAGAGGGTGAAGGGAGGGTTGGTTTTCATTTTCAGGAGACTTTGGGGTATGTAGCAGAATCTAAAATAATCACCTCATGATGATTGTTGTCCTTGGCAGGAACAGTAACTTTGTGGCCCAAAGGGTTTAACTGAAGATACAAGGGGGGAAATGAGAGCACATTGGGCTCTTGATTTGCTAATAGGAGTCTTTTGTGCTCTTTATTGGTTCAGAGCCATCTCCAAGGTCTTAACCCTTTACTCCTTAGTTGCCAGGAAAACATGTGGTCTTCCTTGACTATGCATTTTATTTTTCAGAGGTAAGAACCGTTCTTTTTGAGCTTTCACTAAGCTCACATCATTGCTGCTAAATCTGGGGCATGGAGAGGGAAGAGGAGACCTACACCATGGTAACAGATGCCTTTGAATTAGTAACTGGTTTTCTAGTAACTGATATTTTCTGTAATTCAGTCCAGGGAACACCAGCTTCACACTGGCCTTCTCTTATGGAAACAAAGTACAAAAGGCTTTTGCTTTTGGTTAGTCATGTAAATCCTCCAGTGAAGCCTATTCTAACAGAAAGGTAGTAAAAGGCTGTGCTATAAATAGTGCTGTTTGTTTGACTGCGCTGAAGCAGAAATGTAAGGTTTCATAGCTCAGATTGAGGGTCCCAGTCGTTTCAGAGCCAGGAGCTGACATTTGCCTTTATGCTTGTGCTCCAATGTCTGTTTTGTTTTCCAATACAGTCATTTATTTTAAATCGCTATGAATACATGTTACATCTTGAGAGAGAATTAAGATCCAGCATAGATAAGTTAACTTAACTGTGTAATCTGGTCCAACTGTTTTTTTCATAAAACTTGCAGATTAATGGGGTTTTCTGTCAGATCCTAGGAAAAAAAATACAGGCAAATTCAAGTGAAGATAGACATAAATATCCTAAGCCGCTGAGAAAGAAGCAATAGGCAGATCTGTGAAGGATGCATGCAGTTGCTGCATCTGAGCATTTCTCACTGATTTGAATGAAGCTGTTCGGATGCGGCTGTGTAATCAGACCCTAAATGTGGCATGATAATGACTGGATATGGTCTAATTGGAAGGATCAACAGCTTAATTTGTTAACATGGGCCGGGGGGGAAGACATCTATAAGCAACAGTAGCAGGTCTGATTTTTTCACTGTAAGTGCTGCGTTTTTGTACAATTTGCTATCTGTCAGTAAACAAAATCTGTTAGTGCAGAATGTGAAGAGTAGACATTCAGAGAAAGGCAGATGTAGATGTAATATAACCCTCCTGTTAAGATAGACCAAGACTAGTTGAATTCTTACTTTTCTCTATTTTTCCTTAAGAAACACTCAGAACCATCCATGTGATTTTTGTTACCATCATTTTTCTGATCCTTCGCATCATTTTAGTAGAACAGATTTTTTTTCATATCCACTTTAGATTATGGCCAGTATCTTCACAGCCATACTCAAGAGCAGGTTTTTCGCTACTCATATTTACTAAGACACATTTGCCTTTATTTATTCAAATCTATTTTGTTGCAAAATTAGGTTAGGTTATGTTTTTATCTTTACAGGTGAACAAATGGAGCTGGGCAGGAACAGAACAGATTTGCTTTACAAGACACACAGTTTTAGCATAATTTCTGTCCTTAAAATACCATTCAGTCATAGGACTTTTGTTTACTCTGCATTCTGCATGTCACCCTGCATGTTCCCAGCCCCATGCAAGCAGCACAGCACCGTTTGTTTCCACAGTGCAGTAGCCTACAGTTGAATATGTTCTTGTCGTAGTTCGGCCCGGATCGGGACCAGACTATGCAGTCTCTCTCTCACTCCCCCCACCCTCTGAGAGAACAGGGGGAGATAATAGAAGAAAAAACGGCTCGAGGTTTGAGATAAGGACAGGGAGAAATCCTTAAAGTTACCGTCAAGGGCAAAAACAGACTCGACTTGGGAAAACTATTCATTTATTACTAAAACTAGCAGGGTAATGAGACAGAGAACAAGATAAAAACCTCCTCCCCACCCCTCCCCCTTCCTGAGCTTAACATTATCTCTAC
>JAAGAY010006317.1:0-13331 GCA_011801015.1 Ardeotis arabs | reverse complement strand
TTATCACAGGACATTCTGCTACCAATCGGCTCGGCCTTGGCCAGCAGCAGGTCTGCCCTAGGCCCGGCCGAGTCCACTAAACAAAGGGGAGCGACTTCTAGCAGTTTCCTACAGAAGCTTCCACCTTAGGTCCCCCCTCACTAAACAAAACCACAACAGTTCTTGAAGCACCTTGAGCCACGTAGGTGCCCTGGAGGCAACCATCTCCCTGTGAAGCAGGAGAGGACACTGCTGCCCTAGGTTTAGCTGCCTCAAACTCTCTTACCACCTCTGTGATGCTGCTGCACTTCTAGGCAGTCAACCTCACCCATTCAGGATCTTCACCCGAATCTTTACCTGATCTTTACTCAAGTTTCTCCTCTTCCCAAGGAACCTGTGAATTTCAAGTGACACCAACAGAGAAGGCTGATGCGGCAGGAGGAAGAGCCCATCCGTGACTCCCACTGTGATGCGCAGGAGAGCAGACCCAGCCACGCGACACTTTCAAGCCCACCTGGTGGAGGTGCTTACGTGATGGTGAAATTTTAACAAGAAACCTCAGACCACAAGTTCTGATCAACACCAGCTAGGTGTAGCTCATTTTGTGGATCAGACTTTAAAATGTGGTATCTGAAGCCTTCTGTAAATCAGGTCACAACTGCCTGGAAAGGAAGTGGTGGAAGAGGGACTCAGACCTCCCTGGTCTTATCAGAAGACACAAGCCCTCCCTCCCTTCTGGTGGCAGCCCTTGGCTCTAGGCTGTCTCACCTGGGATTGATGTGGCAGTGCTGCACAGAGTCACTTTGTGAAGGATCTTTGCATAAGGACAGAGCATCAGCATGGGTTGTTTGTTAGTCTTCGGAGTAGCTGTGGGGAGTTGTACTTCAACAGACGCCTTGCATTTGTCTTGTTCTATTTAGAATAGTAGCTATGGGACTCCATCTATATATTTTTTTAAAATATTCATTTCTATTAAATGGAAAAAATACACATATTGGTCAAAGACAAGTCTCCTTCATTAGTCGGAACAGTTTCCAGGTCTAACTGAGTATCTGAGCCAAGTGCTAAGGACCTTTGCAGAGCAAAAGGAGTGATGTGCCATTAGAGGTGAAGCAGGTTGTTAGTCCTCAGCTGCCACAGCAGCATCCACAGCTGCTGAAATAACCCTTTGCAGAACCTTTAAGCCTCCTTCCCGTCTCCCTCAGGGCACTGTGGAATGGTTTTAATTGGAAGCAGATGTGCAATGTGGTAGGTAGGAGCAGGCATCTGCTCAATGTGAGCTCCCAGTAAATAACTCCTATACGATCGCTTCGAAAGGGAAAAATACCATGATTGAAGGGAAAGGATTTAAAACGAGACTAGTACTCACTCAGAGCCAGTTGACTGCTCCAGTAGTCTTGCCAATATTCCTTACCAATTATTAGGAGTCAAGAATACTGTCTTCTCTTTCTTGCTTGATAGACTTGCTTGCAAACACTTTTCCAGTAAGGTGGCCATGAAAATCATGGAGACGTACTGTTGTGAATGACCAATCTTAGTTTTCATTGGGAAGGGACTTCTAGCTTAATATTAGAAACTCAGCCTCTTCATCTTGATTTCAAAAAGAATATTTGGGCCAAGCCTCCTGGTTTCAGGAGACTTTTCAATTCTTTCTGTCACAGTGGATCTGCCAGACTAGTCTGGTTTGTGGAAGGTGTTAACAGCTGCATCGCACAGATCTACAGTTGTCAAGATTCATGAGGTTGCCATACTTTTGCCCTGCAGTTCATTGCAACCCCTTTGCCCCGAAAAATCCCAGTAGCTATTCTTGGACACAAGAAAGATAATCACTAGGTGATCTTCTGCAGCATGGAGTAATTTAAACCACAACTCTTCTGCTTCCAGATGTATAGGGTAAAAGACATCAAAATGCAATAGGGGACATAGGCTGAGAAGTGCTGAATGTAAAATTGCTTGTGCATTAAATCACTGGGAAAATATGTTTTCAGCTTCATTCTAGCTATTGGAAAGAGGAGTTATGCTTTTGTGAACATAGGATCAATTTATACTGTGTCATCATGTCCTGCTCCTTACTTGCATAATAAGCTTTCTCATACCTTTTGCTTTGTTGTTCCTTGAAAACTTTTGAGTAGGTTTTATTCCAGTTCTTATTCTGGCTGATTCAGCATCTTCCATGGACAAGTACTAACATGGGAGGCCTCCTGAACCCTTATCAGGGCAGTGCTACTTAGCCAAGTGAAGTAAATAAACTTAAGGATTAAAACTAGATTGATGCAAATGCTTTATGAATCTTCTAAATGCAAGAAATTTAGAGAAAGTTGCAAAACAGAGGTTCTAATAAACATCATTTCATAGACATAGCAGTCAAGTCCCAGTTCTAAAGGTGGGAAATGTAGCTTACAGCAGACTGCATTTTCTAGCTGTCAAACCAAAACTGTGACTCCAAAGTCAATATGTGCCAAGATAACCAGCTTCCCTGCTGGCCTCCCGACCAGCAGAACCAGGAAGCAAAGCTGATTTGAAAAACAGAATGAAACAGACCATTTCCATTGTCTAAGAGGTTTAAAGCTGGTGCGGGGTGGTGGGGGGGAAGAACATGCTGATGAAACAGAAGATCAGAAGACCAAAACTCTCTTATTTATGAAAGCCCTCCTCTAAGTAATGAATTTAGTCTAGTTATTCTATGATGTTATTGGTAAAACTGCTAAAGGCATTTCTACATAAAAATGAAAGTGCACATATGCCCAAGTATTCCTTTTTATGCTATTTTAGGGACATAATTCCCTAATGTCTTGCTTTCCAAAGCCTAGTATTTTCCAGTGCACTGAATACATTGGCTCTATCTCTAGCTCAAACATCAAAAAGTAACCTTCACGTTCATCAATGAAAAGTGACAACTGATTTTATTAACTGTATTCATTATAACACGTAATATGACAGTGGGAATATTTTTCACTGTAAGATTTTTGAATGGAAGAAAAGTGCAGTTAGTCTGAGTTCCTTACATTCATTAGAAGCAAGACTATTGAAACCATCAACATTTACAATGACACATAAGCAAACACCAAAATCAGTGCCAATAAATACACAGAGTACCAAAATAAATATTTACAGAATTAAAAATATAATAAACACTGATTAGTATATCCTTGTGAACTGCCAGGGAAGAAAGATATCTATTGCTATCAGTTAGGTTGTAAATACATTAAGAATACAGTGATTCAAGGAGACACATACTCATCGGCGTTTGTAGAAGTGGAAAGGGGCAGAATATGTCTAACAGTCTGTTACAGAAACACTCCCTGGAGTGTTCTGAGCTTTCACTCAGAAAAAAGTTGGTGCACACAGACTTGCCAGATTATTAGCAAACCATTTAGATCAGAAGAGCAGGGAGTTCTGGCTTTACTCGCTTATTATCTCAAAGAGGTCATATGCTACCTTACTGGAGGTGGCTGACACAAAAAATACGAGAGAAAATTGTAATTAACAGTGATCCGTCAGCTATAACACATCTTACAGAAACAGATTAAGTGGCACCTAACAGGACACATCTGTCCCTTTCAGCATGTAGGAAACCCCAAGAGCATCGGTTTGTCAGATGCAGCACGGAGCAGTCCCTGCTACGTTTTCCGCAGGCACACCATGATATTAAAGCAGAGTTGGGATGTGATGAAAGACCCGAGCCACACTGTGTTTTCTGGACTTACTGAATCTGTATTTTCCACCAACCACATTTATCCCACATTCCCCAATTTAACAGGGCCACAAGCCTCAACACCAGAGCTTTTCTGAGACAGACTCTGCTGACAAACGTAGCAAGGAAAATTCAGATGGGGCCAAATTATGGGATCTTCATTCAGTCTTGATAACAACCAACACCGCTAATAGATCCACTGATACACTGCTGGACTGAGATATTGTCCAGCTGTTGCAATCTGTCCCATAGCAGAAGATTTACTTCAATTTTACACAAAGGTGACAGCTTTAGTCTTGCTCCCTCTTTTCAAACACAGGATAACATTGCTTGTATCAAGCCACGTGCTGCAGAAAGTTAACTTGCACTCTACCCAAGACGTGGTGGTGCTGCCGCACGGTGTGTCTTATGCTCCCTTCCCACTTGCCCTTGGGCTGCAAGGGTGCAGCCAGTGCTCACCGGCCTGCCAAGGGCTTGGGTCTTCATATCCCCCCCGCAAAATGAGGATGGAAGAGCAGTGAGGTGCCACGGGTCGGTGCTGGGCTACAGGGGATTTGTGCTAAAACTGCCTGCAGGAACAAAGGCAGTGGGCACTGCTCAGGTGTGATGAGAGCAGTCACACCACAGCCCACTGGCAGGGGCACCGGCATCAGCACACCCAGACCCTGGCACTCACTGGCACAGTCTGGCTCCTAACTCAGCGTAACATAGCAATCTGAGCATCATCGCAAGAAAAAAAAAAAGGAGCCAGATTTGAACTCTCTTTTCCCACAAGGACCAGAGGTCCAGCCCTTGCTCTCTTCCCATCTCCCAGTCACCCTATCAACCCTCCCACCCTAGCACAGCACCACCACCCTGGCTTTTCCTGCTGCTGTCCAGTCTGGCAGACACCTCCATATGGTGACACCCCGCACCCCCTGATGGCAAATTCTACTGGTGACAATGCCCTGCTCCCCCAGTCCGCGGGGTGCAGGTGAGTTGGGGCAGACCTTCCCCTTTGCTGCCATTAACCAAGAAACATCACCAGATGTGTAGCTTTTACATTTTAAGGTCAGGCTAAATTCAAAGCAGATGTAGCCGATTTTCTTTTACGAGCACATTATGTTCGAAGCTTCCAACGCATCTGCATAAAAAGCCCATGGAAACAACCTGATACTGAAATAGCAACTGTTTTGATGCAACATGATCCAAAATAATAAAAATCTGTTAAAGATCTTACCACTTACTGTTCTTCCTAAAAACAGACTTAAAACATGGCTGCATTTTAATTAAAGGGAGGCATCATTAGTTACCGTATCGAAAAGCATGAACAACGACACAATAAGCAGGGGTTTTAGTGCTCTGGAAAGGATCTGGTCCTGTTTTTGCCATCACAAGTAAAATTAAGGAAGGCAGTGATTGTGTTAGCTGTAATTTAAACATGCTGAGCACTGGAGTTATGCGTGGGAGTGGCTGCTTGTTAAGGTGGAAAAACAATGGAAAGACATGTTTTGCATTCAGATCAGTAAAAATACTACTCAGTAATATAAAAGACCGCACAATCACCTGAATAATGTTCATCTCTAAAAAAAGGGAAGACTTCTTTAAGAAACATTTCCTATTTCCTTAAGATTAAGAGATTAAGGACTTTTGCCAGTTCTTACTGGAGTCAGTGGCAGCTTTGCCACAGCAGAACTGGACCTTGGAAAGAGATTGTCATGTTGGCAAATGCCAGTTTTCTAACTTTGTGGCCATACCTGGATTAGTTTCTATTGCAGAGCACTGCTTGGATGTGATGTTCAAGTAGGTAAAGCAATTTTCTTTCAGCCATTGCTACAAGAAGCCTGACAGCCTAGCAGTTTAAACTCCTGGCCCTGTGAACCTTTCCCCCTCTCCACTACAGCTTTGGTTCTATTTATTTAAATGTGTGCAGAAAGGAAAAAGAAAAGCAGTTCTTACCAAAGATAAAAGAAAACCCGGGCACAGTCTCCATAACAAACAGCTTCTGGGCTTTCCTACAAGAGTGACATGCTTCCCTGCCAGATTTGGTAAATTGTCCACAACAGGAAAGTGGAGGGATATATTCCACTCTATGCAAAAATATCACTCAACATCCTCACCCAAATGTATGAGATCACACAGCAGAGATCTCCATTTTGAGTATCTTTGCTGCTTGTTCTGAAGGTGAACTAATATTTTCAAGACCAAGAAGTAGGAGCAAAGATCTCCTGAAGAACTCATTAGCAGCAACTCCTCTTTTCTAGTGCTGGAAGGCTAGATCAAAAACCTCAGTTTCCCAAGCAACTGCAGCGTGGCTGAGAGGGAATGAGACACAGAGGGGAAAAAAAAAGGGGGGTCCCAGGCAATAAGACTCATTGATTTGGATGGAGAAGCCCTCTAAGGCAAGGAGAGCTTTAACAACCTGCTTTTGCAGGAACAATGGCCCCCAGGATGTGGCTCGCGTTGTTATAGCTCTTATTCCTTTGCATATGACAAGTTCTTCCATTTCTCTCTACAGGAAATGGACCTAGGAAACACCAAATCAATGCTGACTGCTCCTAGCCGAGATGCTCACAAGGAAGACAAGATGTGAGCTAATGATGAGCTAAAAAATTCCTGTGAGTCAAATTAAAAATAAACTGTTCCCTGATCACAAACAGCAAGACAGATTCAGATACTCCGTGCTCACAGCAAACAGCACACGGACTCATGACAAGGGAATCCCATCATCCCATCCCTCCCATCCCTCAGTGGAAGGGAGGGATGTTCAGCGGGGACCAGTCCCAGGCCACTGAAGACAGCTGACAGCGTATTCTCAGCACTGAATTTCAGAAGAGGCCATTGTTGTGTAATGCTGCTCAGACACGTGGGGTTATGTCATCGCAACGAAAACATAAACAAGGGGGGAAAAAGAAAGAAAAGCCAAAATAAAATTTAAAAAAACACACACCCTGCAGAAGCTGTCACATGTAAACTCTGCCAAGACTCATTCCTGCAGCATCTTTGAGTCAGTGTCAATTTGTTTTTCCAAGACAAAAGCCTCAGCCTTTCATATCAGTAACTATGAAAACACATTTTTAGGCCACCTTGCTCAGAGTCCCCCATTGTGGCTGTTGGATAACCATCCGCCTTGTAAGTGGCTATTGTTACTGTGAACTGTCTCTTTCATACCATTATCTTGCTGAAAAGCCTTTTCTGAAAGTAGTCCATTAGAGCAGGGAAAAAAAACCAAACCTCCAGCACGGCCATGTAGCAGAATCAATGGCTCCCTTTGATCTGCAAGCTCAGGCAGTACTACAAAATTAAGAAACAACTGGGTTTTGCTTTGCTAAGCAAAGCCTGTTAATTTGGCTCATGTGCACTTAGAGCATCTTACTGCAAATGCCATCCCTATCAGACATTTTGAAGACTTTGGTGCAATATTCGCTTAGCTTAGATAAATAATTTAGTAAGATTCATTAAAAAATAATCAGTGAATTAATTTTCATAGTGTACATCTAGGCATGGAATTTTTAAAATTCAGTCCCCTACTGCCCTGAATGGCAGTGAGGATATTCACAGTGGATGAAGAAAATGCTGGTGATTGATGGAATAAGACTGAACATAGGTTTTTCTTATTCTAGTCATGGAATTTCTTCTGAAATCTATTCATGTGTTTGAGTCCTGTTACTGGCAAGAGCAAAATGCATACATACTACAGGGAAAATAAGACCCTTTATGTCTGTTGCAGGCCACACATATAGAACAGGAAACTTAACTCCTATCATGACAAAAGAAGTCCACAAAAACATCACTTCAGGCTACCGAAATAAAATCTTTTGTGCTGATATACAAGACAGGAATGTCTACCACTGAAAGAACTGTAGATAGCTATAAAATGCTACGCAATATATAGAAATATCCTAAGAACATATAAAATTTACCAGTAGTGACCTGAAAGTGCAAACAGTACATATAACTAAATGTCAAGTCCTGATCTATAAAATCCTTTATGAATGACACACAAGCTGATAATTACAAAGCATCATTTAGACCACAAAACAACAAATAAAGCAAATAAAGAAAGAAAAGCATTCTTTAAGAAAATCAAAACGACGAAAGCATTGGGAATGTTATTTTGGGACTCAAAACACCATTTCTACCTTGATACCTACCAAAGCCAAGGAAAATATATGCTTGAACAGGGTAACACAAATCAGAGCGCAAACCACCACAGAATGCCTCAGGACTATTACCTCTTTATGTCTCAACCTTTAAATCCAGCAAGCCATTAACTGTTTGTTCTTAGGCATCTCACAGAATTTTACAGGGATCTGTCAGGAATTAAATACAGGTCTAAAGAAAGCCTTTGAACCTCCCTCTAATGATTGTTTTAGGCATTGTGTGGAGTTATACAAATATATTTCTATGAAAATGGAATATTAAATTTTCTATTACCTTTCGAAGTAAAAAACATGGATGGCTCAAAGACAAAAGCGAATTTTATAAATACAAAAGTTAATTTGAGCATTAAACTGTATTTTTACTCTCACACAACCATTACCCTGAATCAACGTCAGTATGCCGCAATGATTCGAAATACTGTCGCCCTACTACAAGCTACTTTCCCATTTTCCTTTTAAGGATATGATTGTCCTTAAAATATGTACATAGCAAGCAGCCCAACGAACTGCCAAGAGATTTGCAAAATGTACTTACGCTGGGTACATGACAAAAAGCTTGAGAAAGCAATTGGGGAGCACCTGGCCTCCTGCCCTGCGTTAGGCTGCCACCCCAGGGCTCCCCGCTCCGCAGCGGGGTGAGCACCCAGAAGGAAGCCCCCCACTAGCATGCAGACGACGGAGGAAAAACGGGGTGGAAAACAAAGGAGAGAGAGAAAAATTAAGGGAAGCCAAAGCATTTTAATGATGATTCGTGTTAGTCATTAGGTGAGAGGGAGCTAGTCTAGTGTCACTCTTGGTTTCTTGATACAGACATGCCACAATGCAAACAAAACGCACATGATGAATAATATGCCACAGACAAGTCCTGTAGAGATGGTAGGTGATATCTTCCAGTGGTTTTAAAGATGCACCACTCCTACTACCTGTACTCAGTGCTTCCAGTTTTCATGGTGCTACCCCAAGCTCACCACATCCTCCCTCCCTCTCAACTTCCAGTAGCCTACAGAACCTCTCTGCACGATTTGTCTTTCAAACAAAATGGGGAATTATGATTTTTCTGCAGAGCTGTCATGCAAGGAAAGATATGTCCCTTACAGTCAGATGAAACCAACAGAACAGAAAAAGGAATGTTAGGTTTAGGGCTGAGAACCAGGATAATATTCCATGTTCTGTACATTCATCCTTTTGAGGGTATTTCAGCTTGAACTTTCTAAAATGCACAAGCAGAGGCAGGCCAAATGCAAATCCCTTTCTCAGGCAAAGGAAATCATCGCCAGCATGTTCTGAGACAGATCTACAGCACATCCCCTCAGCTTGTGCGTGGGAGCGTGCACGCACGGCTGTGTTTGCACGCATGCGAGTGTGCACGGGTGTGCGCCTTCGCCCGGGGACACGTACCCTAGGAGGAGGTGCGTTCTGACTACACATGCATATGTACAACACGTCTGTGTGAGCAGGCATGTAGAAAACCACACACATACAGGTTAGAAAGAAAACACATAAAATAATCATCTTTGAAGTGTATTAAGGTTCTTACTCAAACCGTGAAAACAGGGAATGATCAGGGCAACCCACACTTTCTCCCTATTCACTGGGGCACTGCAGTTCGGTATTAAATCCTGCAGTAATTTCAGAAGTAGATACCAATTTCACCCTTGCAACTATAAGGTCATTTCCCCAGTGAACCACACATATACAAATATACAATTCTTATTATGGTATTTCCCAGCTTTTTATGGTTTATCTATAACCTTAATATCCTTCAAATTTATATTCTGTATATTTATTTTCCTTTTCTTTTAATTTAAGAGACAATAAAACCAACTGCTATGTAAGATCAGACCCATTAGCTTCAATGACGTGAATTTAGGATTCTCTGCATAATATAGACGTGTATACTTTAAAAAATGTATATTATTTTTCAGATACACTGGAGCATATATTTTATATTAACTGTGGTCTGATGATTAAATACTTGTATCAAAATATTTTGTAAATACATAACATTTACCTTTAGACTTCAGTGATTTTTGGAGCTTTTTCAGTGTATCATAAAAATATGTTCTCAGGCACAATAAAACCCTATTAAATTTCTTTGAAATGCTGTCAATGCCCATGTACTGTAGCCACTATTAAAAAAAGTCCTGGCCATTAATACATTTATCATAAGATCTAAGTTCATCAGACCATTTTATATACCACTAGCTTACCATATTTCTTTTTCTCTCTTAAAGTAAAATTATTCTGACATTATTAAGAATGAAAATAAAAAGCAACAAGAACCCAAACTTTCCTTAAATAGTCAAAAACTAATTTTATATATTTTAAAAAATAATAATTAAAAAACACGTTTCTTTCCTGGGTTCCTTCTCTGTAAGATTTTAAGCCCAGAGCAACTTCATCCAAACCCCTGAAAATAGAGGTTTGTGGTGGCAGTGCTGTCAGAACCTCAGCTCTGACATATGGAATGTGCCACTGGAATAAATTCAGCACATCAGACTTACTTATCTGGGGATGCATGAGCCCATACAAAACTGAGTTTTGCTCTAATTTAAGGTACTTACACAAAGTTCTATTATTTTAGAACTGTAAAATTATCTACCTATAAAAACTAAGTCTTGCTTAAACTCTAGATAATACAGGCAGGTGATTTTTTTAATAAAAAATCTGTAGCATTGAGTAAATCTGCTAAAATATGTATATATTTACACACGGCGAGCAAGTTACTGTATAAATGTGAACAGTGTGTATATATTGGCATTTAGTAAAATGTTTCCCTGAACCTGATTGAATGCATTATCGGACAAGTATTGATGTAAACATCTGAAACTATATCAGGTGTCTCTGTTACCCATTCACATTAGACCAAATCAAAACCAACCAGACAGATAGACAGACAAAAATATGTTTTCCTGTTAGACAAGTCCACCTAACTCCTTAGTTAGCTACTGCACACGAGTCAATCGAGTCTGCCGCTGAGCACTGCCCTCATTCCTATGGCAGGTAAAATACCTGTTAGGTTGGTTGGTTTTTTGCTTAGCATTTTTTACAACATCTTGTAGAGCAAATACCATTTTCAGAGCCAGGCGCCCACCCTCCACTCCTTCTCCGGAAACAATTAAAAGGTAAGTGTACTGGAGAACCTCTCGTGTCGCTCATTTTGTAACTCCGTTCCCTTGAAGAACTCATGGCACTGCTTTGCATGAGGAAGGATGCTCATTTAGGTTCATAATCCAAGTCCTGCTTCCAAAAAGGCATGTAAAAATGAACCTCCCCAGTGTTTAGTGCTGCAGAAAAAAGATACAAATGTAAAAAAAGTGCTCGAGAAGTCAACTTCTTATATTCACCCACACAGTCTAGTAAGAAGGGATTCAGAAGTGCAGGCCCATGGAGTACAGTGAATTAAGCTGTTTAGGTGCCTTTCTTCAGGTGATGCAAAACTAATTAATTATCATGGTCCCCTATGAAGACTTTCACACCCTGACCCTGCTGTCCGTCTTTGTCTCCACCTCTTGTCCAACTACTTTTTGGCACTGTCCTGGTACACCGCAGCTTTCACCGTTGTCCCTGCTAAGCCCCTGTTACTGACCCGGCGTACCAGTACTTTAGAGACGGGGATTTTTGTTCTGTGCATCTCACTTTTGGCCAGGTGATGGTGTGCGACGTGATGGCTGTTACCGGCATCTGCTCCATGGCTGGCAGGGTGCGACGAAAGGTGTTTAATGCTGATGGGTATCTTGGAGTCCTTCAGGGCGCTTGAGGGTGTTTTCAGTGAGCATGTGGTTGTTATTGGAGACACAGGCTTGGAGCGTGGCACACAGGTGACCTCTTCGTCCGTAGGCCTCGCCGGTGGGTTCTCATCCGGCTCAGCGTAGAGGTCGTAGAGAGCATCTCCGCTGTAGCTGTCCCTGGGAATGGTCTCCTTCTGGATGCTCGTGGAACCATCTTCCTCGGGACCTGGGGTGGTCGAATCCCAGTAGCCCTCATCGCTGTTTGGGACGCCTTCATGCTGCTCCTTCTCCCGGCCCTTCTGCTCCTCTTTGTGGTTGAGGTGAATGGGGATCTGGTGGAGGCCACCACGTTTTACCGCCACCCTGTTCTGAGCCCCCTCGGTACCTCGGTTCTCCTTCAACCCCTCGGGCTTCTTTGTCCCTCCTCCTCCTCCTCCTCCTCCTTCTCCTTCTGTCTGGGTCTCCTCTGTCTGCGACAGCATATCCCAGAACTCCTGCAGGTAGGTGTCATCCACCTGGTCCGGGCTGGCCATCTCCTCCCCTCCTCCTTGGTAGGCCACCATGGTGGGGTGCTTCTTGGAGGCACCCAGTTTGCTGGCCCCGGGGGTGCTCTTCCCGCAGCTGCCACTCCCGCTGCCCACATCCTCCTCATGGTCCGCAATAATATCTCCGCAGCCTGTAAGAGAGTCAAAGCTTTTCAGTGAAGTCACGTCAGCAAACATCAAACAAATACGATCAATCGATTGCTCTGAGGGTGGATCAACAGAGGAAGGGTCAGGGGCGGCTGCCGTCTCTTGACCGCCATCACAGTGAGGTTCAAGAGGGGGGACAGTCGTTATTGGAATGTCACCTGTTATGGCCGCATCCTTTGCAGTCCCAACCTCTCCGGCGCCCGGGTCCGGTGGCTGGCGGCTGAGCTCCTCAGGTCGCCTTCCAGCGGCAGCAAGGTCCTCCCCGGGGGGGGGGCTGCTGCTGTCCCGCCGCTCCCCAACTCCCACTTCGGGCTCCTGGGCCGAGGCCTGCACCTCACCATCCTGCTTCTCCGGCGCCGGTTCCGTCCTCATCTCTCCTGCGCCGTTGGGAGTTTCAGACAAAGGTTTTGGTGACTCCTCTTTGATGCACTCCAGGCTGGCGGTCAAAGACCCCGGCATAATAAGGCCGGGCGGGATCTCCGAGGTTTCCCCCCTCTCCTCCTTGCCGTTTTTGTCCTTTTTATGCCACCGCATGCTGCTGAAGATCCCCTTCAGCCCCTTCTTTTGTCTGCCGCCAGCCCGCTGCTCCGCGCCCTCCGCCTTGCCATTCTTCCTCAGCAGGGAGAAGAAGCTGTGGGACTTGGCCACCGAGCCGCCGCCGGAGGGGCCGAGGCTGCCGGCCGGCCGGCCCTGCGCCTCCCCGCTCGGCGGGCCGCTGCCGCTGCCGCCGCCGCCGCCGCTGCCGACCGGTTCCTCCTTCCTGCCGCTCTCCAGCACGGCGTCGGCCAAGCCGTCGTGCGTCCGGCTCCGCACCATCCCCGCTTTGCTGGCGCCCTTCCCCTCCCCGCTTTTGCCCCTCACCCCGAAGATGCTCGGCATGGTGCCCCCGGATTTCCTCCTCTTGAACAGCTTGAAGGCGGTTTTGTTAATTTTCCCCGACGGCTGCTCGGCGGCCGGAGGCTCGGCACAGTCGCAGTGCGAGTCCATGTCTGCCGCTGCCGCCGCCGCCGCCCCGCTGCCCGGTGCGATCGCTCACTGACAGCCCCGCCGCCGCCCGCCCGTCTCCATGGCAACCCGGAGGTTGGGGGGGCGG
>JAAGAY010006315.1:0-11804 GCA_011801015.1 Ardeotis arabs | reverse complement strand
CCTCACCTTGCCTGTCTCCTTTTTGGGAGCTCACAATCTACACTCCATTGGTCACTCACACCGTTCGGGGCAGGTACTGATTGGCTAAGAGTGTATCACTAGCCGCTATCCAGGTGTTAATTGGCTAAAAGTGCAGAAGCAGCCGGTCCCATATTTGAGTTCTTTACCTGCCCGTGGCCATCAGCCCCCAGCCCGCTTTTCCCGCCTTTTGCTCACTCCACTGTTAAGTGTCCTTGTTATGCAAACAGCGCTGTTAAGCAGGTAACATCCTTAATTATGTCAAACTACCAAGGCAGGAGTGAATCCTGCCAAACACATTTTCAATAACTTAAATAAACCTCCCAAATACGTTTATAACTTTAAACAAAACTTATACGTTACCTATACAGTTTCAAAATACAGAACTATGTACATATCACCCTGTTCTTCCCAGGATAATTAAAGATTCCATGTATATTAACACGAATCAGGTGAACATATATAACAATATCCATCAAAATAAAAGGACGCTTAATTCATAATTTGTACGCATAACCACTCCAGTGAGTGTTCCTGCAGGCTACCATGACTGCCTTTGCAATATCAGAGAATGCTAAGCAGAAACAGTAGTGACCCTTCTGGACATAAATACTCTTTTCCCCATATCACTTTATAAATATATGTATTTTTAAAAAATCTTTGGATTGTTAAGTCCTTTGCTCTCTGCTACACAGAATGTTAGCTGGACATCTCCACGTTGTTGTAAAGATGAAAAGACTGGAGATAACACCTAGACATCCTCACTACCCCATGCCAACAGGGCAGAGGTGGCCTTCATCAATCGTCACGTCTAACTAGTAACAAGAATGTAAACTCAACCTGCTTTCCATCAGAGCAATGAAAGCTTTCCTTTTGCACAAGCCTGCGTTCATTTCTCAAGCGTCAATATGTCCTGACAGAGCTTTTAGACACTTATCAATATTTAACTGCATTCCTATTGACTCGGTAATTACATAGTAATTGATTTGAGAGTGATTATCACCATTTATTGGTCGAAGACTAATATAACGAACTGAATCTGAAGTTATTTTAGGTTTTTATTACCTTTATGCATGCAAACTATTATTCCTTGTCATCAGATTTTAAGGTTACTTAAAGTATTGTTCACCAAAAATAGTTGAAAATACTGCTTATAGCCTTAGTCTTTGCCAGAATTCAGCCCCATTTTAATAGCACAACACGTTTATTATAACCAAAACATTCAAATGGACCCCTTCAGAATATCTTGCTACTGGTTAAAATATATGGAAAGGTTGGGTGCTAGCAAATAATGAATTAATCTGCTGTACCAAACATAACAGGCGATTAGCTGAAGGATAGGACAACAAAGTTATTTTATCAACTGCAATCTTGCATCTGAGAGCTAGGTTTGATGAATGATGCTTTTCATGAACCAGTTTTATTGATTCCTTGCATGGAGAGGTCTGAGGTGTAGTTAAAGCTCAAAAAGGTCTGAGCTGTGACAGCTGTGGTGGATGTAAATATTAACCAAGAAAAATATCCAATAAATAAAACTAGGAGTATGGAAAGATTGAATCTTTTTCCAGTACGACAGTGATGAACTCGGTCCTACCAATTTTGTTAACTCTTCAGTGCTCTCAGTGCGTGAGGTGCAGTTGGAGGTCGTGTGTGATCCATTGTGTACAAGAGCAGTGGATTAGGAGGGCAAGATCACCAGCAGCCAGTACCGGTTCAGAATTTTACGTGTTAGACAGGAGAATAAAGGATTACTTTTTTTGGAATAACTAACTAAATAAATAGAAGTCCAACAGAAACCTGGGAAGAGAAAGGAGTGGACTACATGTGTTTTAAAACTGTCACTGTTCACCATTTTCTACCAGTTTTTTTCTGAGGCCATCAGAGATTGATTTAAGAAAATATAACTTTTTTTTTTCACCTGTCTTTTGTCATGACTTACCTTACTGAGGTACTTTCCAAGAACCCACTTCTGAAATTTTTCCCAAGATAGAGCGGCCAGTTGCTCTCACAAATAGACCTTGGTAGGATGAGCGTTGGATCTGGGCCTTAATCAAAGGGAAAAGAGCAAAGGAATCTTCAAGGGATTCCTCACTATGCAAATGAAGAGGTCAGCAAGCTATTTCATTGCAGAGACAAGTCTTTCACTGGTAATAATGGAAAAAATAATACTTTCATCAATAAAGTGCAAAGGTTTGAAAAGTTTTGGGAAGCTTGTGAATCCTGCTTTAAAAAAGCTGTCAACGAACAACCACTTACTGGTCTGCTACAGAAAAGATGGCAAATCTTACTGGTCAGCACTGTCATTGTAGGATTTGGTCAGATCTGTGACTATCTACAGAGTGTATATTTGTGTCATCTGTTCCTGTTCTTTATTAACTATTGGAAGGCTTGCAACTTTCAGGCATAAGCAGTCCTGCAGAGATCTTTAGATTTAGTCAGAATTTATTCCAATGTTCCTGTTGAATGGAAAATATTTCTTTTTTTAATACAAAGAAAAATTATCCTAGAAGCATGTTTCCTGGAATATGGTCACCTCTATAACCACAGCAACATTTTGGCCCAGTTGCTCTGGGTTTGAGCAATAACTCACTTTCTGTGAGAGAGCCTCCAAACTGCATTTACCTTCATCCGAGCTGTGCTTGAAGTTTGGTAGGTTTTTTGATTGTTCCTGTAATTGTAGGCTATCCTAATCAGTCTCTTTACTCTAGCTGTGCTGTGGGAGCACAGCTTGTTAGAGGGAATGGAAACTTTTCTAATTAAGAGGAATTTTACTTTTCTTTTTTCTTCTTCCTTTTAGCTATTGTCTCCTTCTTCCCAAAGCTGAGGTACAATCTGAGATGATAGTATTTAGGGTGGTATGGGAAAAAATACAATAGAAGGAAGTTCTTTATTAAATATTAATAGAGATAATATCTGATAATTTGGCATGTAGTGAGAAAAATAAATAATTAGAGCCTTCACTAAATACTAAGATTGCTTCTTTTCTGTACAAAGATTCCCTGAGATATGCAGTTTCAAAATATCTGTTGAAACAGATAATTTCAGCACAGGAGCTCAGACTAAGTGTGGCAATTAAAACTTGCAGTGATAGACAGTGATACAGTAAATCTGGCTTCAGGACTCCTACTGCCTGATACAGTGTCCCATATAAAAATTCCACATCTTAACTTTGCATCAGTCAATGTAGTGCTGGATCATGCAGACTCTGCCTGTTGCATCTGGTGTAAGACATGAAGTTGTCAAAAAATACACTTTTTGACTAAGTTAATAGGAATGGAATCTGATCCAAATCAAATCCAGTGATCTTTGTGATCTTGTCTACCTTTGTGTTATGGACTCTAGTACTGCACTTTAATTTGAGCCAAAAGACAACATGTCATCGTTATCAAATAATCTGAGAGGTTACATGAATGCAGGAAACCTTGAAAGGCAACAAGAAGCTTTCTCAAAGAGTCCAGTACAATTATTCCTGAGGATTTGATAAATCTATTTTTTTTTTAACTAAGATATTGACTGAATCACTCTAGAAGGTGCCTCAAACGAAGATGGTGTTTTGTCAAAAAAACCCTTAAAATATACATAAAATAAAATCATTAAGAGCACAACAGTTATTTAAAATGTATAATTGACTCAAATATCCTTATTATTATTAAGATAATAATTCAGATCAATAGTTTTCTCCTGTAAGAAACCTGTAGACATTCTTATAGTACTGAAAAAAGCTAGATCCTCCTCCACCAGTAATAATCACTATTGAGAAGTTGATTTTGAAGTGAAGTTAATTTCTGTCTTGCATCTGTGACAGATATTAGATGTGCATAAAACATCCAGGAAACATTTCTGTTCTGACTTTGTTGCACTTTTCAATTACTTTGCACTGTTTGCAGTAATACATCACCAAATCAGGTCTGGAGCCTGGAGTGGACCATTTGACTGCTCTTGTTCACTGGAACTAAATTAGGACAGTCAGGAAAAGTCAATCTGCTGAAAAAAAAAACCCCAAACAACCCACCTAGTAAAGAGTGGGGCTTTCTGTCTTAAGGCTTCCTGTACACTCAGCCAATTTGGGTAGGGAATTACACTTTTGGACAGTTATCAGCACAAAGCTGATAGAGGTTGGACCACCGCTAACTCTTGGTTCTATTTTTTTCCAGTTTTAAAATGAAGTATGCAGTAGGCACAGAACAGAACTATGTATATCAGGTGAAAAATTTGATTCCTACTCAGTCAGACTTCTGATAGCTAAATTTAAAACATTTTAAAATGACAAACCAGTCCCTGTGTCTACAGTTGATTTCAGCACTTCATTATTTATTTAAAGCTCCTATCCATAGGTAGAAAATACTGAGTTTCGTATTAAATATTTCATTTTAATTAAAACTCAATAGCAGGGAAAAAAAAAAACCAAAACAAACACCCCTGCCCCAAACCCCTTGACACCACGGTTCTGGATCATTGAGGGCTGCATGTATCCATTGGCTGTTTTCTTTTCCTCTAAGAGGCACAGCCTACCACAGGCCTTGTGGGAGGCATTTTATTTGTTTCTTTCTTTGATTGTTTGTTTCTGATGACCTTTGAGTGAAATTTAGATATGGTCTGCCTGGTTGCTGGTCAGATCTAAAGTGAAGCATGCTGGGCCACCACAGTTCCATAGTCTTCATGGTGTGTCCTGTGGCACCCCTCTGACATCTGCAAAGCCCAGGCAGTGATGCCATCCAGCCTTTGATCTACCTCCTCTTCTCATACTGCTTCTTCCCATCGTTGTCTAAAATCTAGGTGGAGCTCTAAATGGACTCTGTGATGGCGACAGCACTTTCCTTTCACGAAGGATGTTAATGAGTGCTAGTGTTTGAACAGCTCTGAAATTTGGGATATATGATACCTCTCTTTGTTGATACAATCCTGCACATTATAGTTTTTTTTTTTAAATGATCAGTGCTCTGTTTCTATTTAGCTTCCTTAGAACAACTTTTTAAATTAAAAAAAAAAAAAAATCCTTTAAATATAAATTTGACACTGCAGCCAGGTTATGTGTTCAAGCTCATCATAAGAAACTTGAACCTGCAGCTAAGAGATCAGCTGTGCCAAACTGAGCCTTAGAGACAACACTCATTATAATGCGGCTCTGCAGAGCCATCAATATTCAAAAAGCCAGAGAGATAAGACAGTAAGGGCAATACTGAAAAGAATTTTCACAATGACTCTTCTGCCCTGGCTTCATCTCTCTTAGGCCTAAAATAAGAAAAGAAAACTTAGATTGTAATTTATTATATGTCAACATTCTCTGGTTCCAAATGTATCCCCAACCCAATTCCTTGACTTCAGTGTAACAGGAGATTCAGAAACAGCTGTTTTGCATGACAAATTACACTGTTACAGCCACTCTTGTGATTAGGATGGAAGGTAGATATGTTAGGTCCACAAAAGATTAATTCAGTCTAATTAAAATTCTAAATTAATCATCACTGGAAATTTTCTTCACTTTTTGCCAGAGTGGAAGAAGTCCAATGCATTTGTGAAATGAGTCCGATCAACCTCATTCAAACTTGAGGGCCCAAATGTGTTATAAAGCATCATTTCTCTAGAGCTAAAATCTTAAACAAGGCTTCGAGGGCCATACCTGTAAAATACAAATTGAAATTGCTATGGTTCATGTATAAACAGAGAACTTAATCAAGCAGAACCCATAAAAGCAAGGCTTTCTTAAATTGCCCCAGGTATCAAACCATAAAAAGTATTATTAGAATGTCCACATTTTATGTTTTTGAACACCAGTCCTTTTAAAATAGATTTAAAGACCTCCAATGTAGTGAAGATTTCCATATACTTTACATTATGCATTTTTATTTTCTTTTATGTGGGCTAGCAATTGCCACAGTATAATTTATTTTTTAATATAAATATGCATGCAAACATGCAGTATTTGGATAGATTATTATGAGTCTATGATTCTTTTTTTTTTTTTCTGTTAGGGCTATTAATCTAAGTTAATTTGTATCATAGAATATGTAAGATTTTTAATAATATATTGTTAGTCACTGAAGTGTCATAGAGGTCTTTCTTCATCAGTCTTTTTCCAGGACAGCAGTGCAACTTCTGAGAATACCATTCAGGGCCATTTAAATCAGTGCATCATTTTTTTGTTAAAGGAAATCATAGAACTCTTCTTTCAAATAGTAACCTGACAAAGACAAGTGGGGTCGAAGTGACAAAGGCAAATGATTCTTCACTCTTGAGAAACCCTTTTGGTAATTAAATGTTCAGTTGAAACCAGAATTTCTGTTCTAAGCTTTGCGAAACCCTTATTTGCTTACTACAAGTGAACAGAGGTTAAGTACAAAACAAACCTCTTCTGCCCTTCTATGTGACTGCACTTTTTTTTTTTTTTAAAAAAAGACAACAGAAAATCCCTTGCACCAGCACTTCATTACTTCTCTATAATATCCATAGCTTAATTTATCCTGAAATGATTACAGCTTGATGATCAGCTAATTAGGAACACTCATAATTTTCATTGGCTATTTGCAAAATATTACATCTGGGTAATTTAATGCAAGTTACTTCATGAACATTTGCTTAAAATAAAACACATACGTACACATCATATAAGCAGAAGAGACATCTAATTTCATGATAGCATTAGTAACAACATTTTGTTACTGGCTATGAAACTGCTTACAGAAACAAACTAAAATCACCAGAAATGCACAATGGACAGTCCTAGTCTGCAAAAATATGCTATATTTGTTTCTGTGTAAATTGTTCTCTCTCTCAATAGCTTTTTGCTCCACATTTTTCCCTGCTGGGATGGATGACTGTTGAAATATTTCCTTTTCATTCATATGCATAAAATTAAATGATGAGTTATTTTTTACGAACTTAAGTTTACTGTTAGTGTTTACCATATGTGACTCCTGATCTAACGGGCCTGAAGAAATAAATGGAAAATATTAAATGTCCTGAAAGAATCAGAATGGCTTTGCTATTTGTTTCAGTGAAGATGCTGTCTATGCATGTCCATTTTAGCCATGAAATGGCTAAAAAATAGATGACCCTTTGCCATTGGCTGGGAAGTGACTCACATCCACGTTAATACCACAGAAAGCAGTTTGATATTTAGTTTTCATAGCTGGCCACATTCACTAGGGCATAACATTTATCTCCTTCTAATGCCATTTCTTCTACTTATTCTGGATTAGATTTTGTTTCTCCAACTCTGTCTTCTCTGATGTTCTGAACTTCTTCTCCACGTCTCTCTAGTTGATAATCCACAGTGTCCCCATTCTACCTCTAGAAAGAAAAACAATACAAGTTGCTAATGTTCCCTTAAAATTATAGACATTCATTACTCACATTCCCCTTCCATCTGCCCCTGCAAGCTCTTATGTTCCCATCTCAAGGCTGCAGTTGCCCAAGGGATGGCCTCTGGACATAAGGCTCCTTGTTAAACTGGGGACAACAGAGATGGAAAGAAGGGGGGAAAAAAGGAGAGAGGAGCAATGTCAGAAGGAAGTAAGGGGAAAAAAATAGGGAAGAAATAGAAAGGAGGTATGAAAGAGAAGAGAGAACGTTAGTGGGCAGAAGTTGATAAAGAGGAGAGGGTCAAAATGTTGAGAGAGATGGTAATGAGACAACTAGGAAGGACAAGAAAAGACTGGGCAGAAAAGACCAAGAAAAATGGCCCATGCTTAAAGAAAAAGGCGTGGACACATGACAGATAAATGGCATTAATCCTCTATAATGTCAGCCAAGAGTTAACAGGACAACTGTTCAAATGGACGTGGGTTGAACACTACTTCCTACCAGGGTTTTTATTACAGATTGTGCAGGTTAATTTTATGCATTTAGCAAACTAATTTCCCAATTTGCTTTTAAGATTGCTCATTTAGGAGTCTCCTACCTCAATAGCTTCATCTATATTCCTGACACAATCTTATTCCTGTTAGCAATGATTGTTCTGTTATTGCTTTAGAAAGTGGTGTTGGATTGTAGTTTTCTTTCCAGTATACTCATGTAAAACTGGAAGAACATCACTGAAGTCGTTGCAGTTCCACAAGTGTGAAAATTTGTTGAAGTGAGAGATGAATCCAACCCCGTCTATGGTTCTGGAAAACGTGTTTTGTACTATGGCAATGGCTCAGAGAATTCATAATAGAGTGTCATTACAGCAAGTAGCAAAACTTAGGAGCGACTAAGTTTTCTGATTAGGAAGGGAACCTTGTTTGTGATTTGACATATTAATCTAAAGGAAATGAAAGAGAATGTTAGATTCTTTAATTCCTTTGTCTTTAGAAAGGATTTATTTAAGGCAAAATTGTAAAATTCCTTAAGGAAAGCAGAAAATAAAGTCTTTTGGGGTGGATAGGGCAAGCTGCAGTATGAGGTATTTGCTGCCCTGCAGCTGCACTGAGAGGAGGAAATGAGGCAAAAGAACACTTTCTATTCTTTTGATCTGCACGTTATTTTTGGTTTATATGGCAGACACAGTCCACCTCATAATTCAGTAACAGATTCTCAATAGAAAAGCAAGTGAAGATCCTCATAAAGTGTTGTAGGACTTATTCTAGTTGCTATTGTATTTTCTCTTTTCAATTAAAAGGATTTTATCCAGGGTGCACATGGACAGAAGATACACTCCCTTGTGTCATAATTATGTAGAACGGTAGTAGCAATTAGACAACATATAGAATAGAGGAGGCATTACTTTTTTCAAAGATCTTACAAAATTAAAATGTGTTCTATTGACAAGACAAAAATTTAACACAAATCTAAGTTTAGTCGTAGCTATTTATACAGTCATTGCCACATGATCCACATTGAAAAGACAAGAAGCTAGTTGATTTTTTCCCATGTACAGAATGAAAATCATGTTGAGATGCAACTTTGAAATAAATAATATTAACTGTTTATTAGCAGCTTTTATACAAATATGCCTGTAAATAAAAGAGGAACTTTTTACAACAGGTACTTTTTTTTATGCTACAGAGTAAAAAACAAACTGCAGGCACTACAATATTAAACAAAATAAAACAAACAAAAAAATTGTTATGTGTAAAATAATGTGACTCAAATAAGATATAAGGGCATACTGAATATGCATATTTTCCACATTGAGTTCATTGTTATGTAAATTTTATTTTTATACATGTATTAAATAAAGTTAGTGAAGTTTTGGGGTTGCAAAGTGAGAATTTGATCTTTACTCAATCCAGAACATAAAGAAGCAGATATATGGGATACTGTGCTGTAAACACAGATTTAAAGGACTTGTGGAAGTTCTAAATGGAAACTTCTTTTGATCTTTGGAGTGTTGCTGCTCTGTCAATTTCCTTCATAACTTTGACTGTCTTGACTATTATAGAATAGCTGGCTAGATCATAAAAATAAATAATAAAGATACTGTCAAAAGATTATGTTAATGATGGATCTGGAACCAATGCTAAAATGAGAATGGGAAGGTTTGTTAGGAATAGATTATAATCTGACAATTTTCCTTCTCAAGGGGCCTACAGGAAAGATGGGGAGAGACTCTTCAGCAGGGCCTGTTGTGACAGGACGAGGGGTCATGGTTTTAAAATAGAGGGAGGCAGATTTAGATTGGATATTAGGAAAAAATGTTTTACAATGCGAGTTGTAGAACACTGGAACAGGTTGCCCAGAGAGGTGGTGGAAGCCCCATCCCTGTAAACGTTCCAGGCCAGGTTGGCTGGGGCTCTGAGCAACCTGATCTGGTTGGAGATGTCCCTGCTCCTCTCAGTGGGGATGACCTTTGAAGGTCCCTTCCAACTCTAACAATTCTATGATTCTCACAGCAGCTAGATTTCCTGCTGGGAATGATATTCAACAGACCACTCTGCCTTGGAGAGGCCCTAACCAAACCAGGCAAGAAATGTGTTGGCGTCTTCTGGCTACTGCAGAGAAACAGGTATAGATTTATTTTGTATGACTTTCTGAAACTGCAGTGAAAAAAAAACAGATACCATTTTCCTTCAAAGGCTAGTAAGAATATTTTTCTAGGCAAATTTGAAAGGCTTGTTCTATCGTCACTGGTCACTGACCCTTCCATTCAAACCTCTTGGTATTTGTACTCACTTCTTGCATTGCCTAAACACATCCCAGTGAAGTGAGACAGGGTCAAGGGAACTAAATTAATGCATTATTTGCTCTAGTTGAACAGTAATTTTTTTCATGAAAAAGTGTTGACTAACGTAGTTTAACAAGGCCACATAGTTCTTTGCATTTATATAGCAAAAAATATAGAGGATGATAATTGATGGAAAATAACTTATTTTTCTTGGACCCATATAAATGTAGTCTTGGAAAAGACACTTGATTCAAAACCTGTTTAGTCTTTGACTGTTCATCTGTGATAATCAAATAGATACTCAAACTACCTTCCTAAAATTATGCCTTATTGTAAATATTGTAATGTTTATACAAGAACCGACTCCACAAGTTAAAAGAACTCAATGTCCAGGTATTTGTCCAGTGTTTGCATTACTTCCCTAATTTTTATGATAAATGGTACCTTTCCTAATGTAGTGCTTATTTCCTTCAAGTATTTGTAGGCTGCTCTCCTGTACCCACTTCTTTTCTGTTTAGTTAATCTCCTGTGAATACACATTCTTCTTTTAAATGTTCCTTAAAAGTCAAATAAACGGGTTCCCTTTTCTGCTGTGTTTGGCAGTGTTCTCTTGTGCCTGGTAGTGAAGGTAATATTCTCGGTGTGATCATTTAGGAATTACATAACGGCATTACAATAGTACTAGGAACACTGCAGAATAATAAATATCCTTTTGGATAGTTCCACAAAAGTTTTAAGCTTAGTGCTGTAGTGCCCAGGGATCAGGGGCCTTGTAGCTTGATCAGAGGCAGAGAGACAGGAGCTGAAGGAGGGATGCCTCCATCCAGCGCGCCGAGAAGAGACTAGCAACCATAGGGAAACAGAGAACACTAATAAGACCGCATGATTTTGTTCACTACCCGCCAAAGAGAATTAGAATTTCCAGCCTGGAATAGACAATTATGAACCTTTTTGTGGAACTGGTCAGTAAATTAAGCTCTGATATTTTCAAATGAGGCAATAGTTCTACTCCTTTCCTTTAGCCCTTAATCCTAGTGGTTAGAGCATTCAGCCAGCCTTGCTCCCACAGACTGGATTTCATATTTCCCATTACAGTCCCCTGAACACAACGTATAGACAGTAGCTCTGTTCCTAAATCCTTAGGGAATCTAACACTTGGAGTCAAGTGCAACTAGAGCATGAGTATATAAATCTTGTAAGAATGGACTTTAATTGTCTAGAAGAAAAAATAGATGCTCTTTAATTACTTTTGCTTGCTTTTCTTCTCATTAAATTTGCTACAACTATTAAATCACAGATATGATAATTTTATCCTCCTTATAAAATGATTGTTATAATCATAGAAGCAGGATATGGCTGTTCTTTTGAAATTCTCTCCTTAGGATAGAGAAAAAGTTGGGCTGACTCAGAACTTGTCAAATTTAGTATTTTATTTTTATATCAAAGTCGAATTCTTGTTAAATTATAGGGTCAAATACAAGAACCAGAAACCTGTGACTACAATTTGTGAGCTAAAAGTCTGAAGACAGAAGGAAAAGACAAACAGACAGAGAGGCCTTAAAATCATAGAATCACAGACTGGTTTGGGTTGGAAGGGACCATTAAAGCCCATCCAGTCCAACCCCCCTGCAAGGAGCAGGGACATCTCCAACCAGATCAGGTTGCTCAGAGCCCTGGCCAACCTGGCCTGGAATGTTTCCAG
>JAAGAY010006314.1:8379-30616 GCA_011801015.1 Ardeotis arabs | reverse complement strand
GGCGCATTGCCGGCTCATGTTGAGCTTCTCATCCACCGGCCATCCCAAGTCCTTCTCCTCAGGGCTGCTCTCCATCCATTCTCCGCCCAGCCTGTATTTGTGCCTGGGATTGCCACGACCCATGTGCAGGACCTTGCATTTGGCCTGGTTGAACTGCATGAGGTTGGCACGGGCCCACCTCTCCAGCCTGTCCAGGTCCCTCTGGATGGCATCCCTCCCCTCCAGCGTGTCAACGGCACCACACAGCTTGGTGTCATCGGCGAACTTGCTGAGGGTGCACTCTATCCCACTGTCCATGTTGCCAACAAAGATGTTGAACAGGGCCGGGCCCAACACGGAAGAAGGTCTGAATTGGCTCTCCAAATTAGAGAGAAGCTTTGCCTCCAGATGAGTATTAGTGATGTAATTATAGGGAAGTGCATTATAGGGAAGCTCCTTTGTACCTTTTTGTATTGGACATAGGTTGCGAATTAATAGTGTCAGTTTTCCAGCCTTTCATATAGTTGAAGTCATTTAAAAAATACGTCAATTGTGACAAAACAGAGTTTGTTTTTTAATAGCAGAAATCATGTGTATGTGTGTCTGTTTCTTTTCCTTGCTAGATGCGACATCAGCATTCCTATGAATTTTCAGTGCTGCCTTCATGTGGGAACAAATGCAGGTCTTCAGTACTTAGCAATAGGTGTGTTTTTCTGTGTGAGATTCAACAGAGACCAATATGAACCTAGTTGATACAGCAGTAAACTAAAGTCAGGAAAAGGTCGAAACAGAGGTGCAGGAGAAGAAACTGCTCTAGAGGCAAGAAACAAAAAATGTAATCAAGTAAGAATGAGGGAGTAGAAACAATAAGGAGAAACTGGATGAGAGCATCAATAACCAAAGAAGAAACTGGATGAGAGCATTAATAACCAATCAAAAGTAAGCACGATCAGGGCCAACAGCCAATCATGAACATGTATGCTTGGTGCGTGAACAAGGAAAAAATATATAATGAGACGAAAAAGAACAATAAACGTCTCCATTTCCCCCAAATATAATGGAGTCCGTGTTTCATTCCCTTCATTTTTCCAGTAACAATTTGTATTAAAATCTATCAAACATTCCTTCATATTTTTAAAGGCACTTTCTTTTAGCTGTGGTAATTCAGTGTCAAATATTTTAGAGACAAAATTGTCACATTTTCATGGTTTTTTTTTTTAATAATAATTTCAATCTTTCTTGCAAATGACAAGTATTACTCCTGTTATTGAATTGCTGAATGTCACTGAGCCAGGTACCTAGTAAAAAAAAATTTATTTTTTTTTAATCACATCCAAATGCAACTTAAAATAGGGCAGTTTTACACTCTTGTATAAACTTAATGTGTTGAGAAGTACCCACAAAAGAATCAAATGTAGTGTTTGAACCGTGAACCACCACTTCAAAGAATCAACATACACACTTAGTTCAGCAGAAGCAATGTTTTACATTTATGATAATTTTGGAAATATTAAATGGAATTTGCCAGATGACTGATTTTAAGAAGCAAAAGCAGAAAAAATTATATGTTCAGAAATATTTTTTTTCATAATTTTGCACATTTTCACTGTTCTGAATTATTTTGATGGAGAAGAAACACTTCAGAGAAGCAGATCAGCTTCAATGCAGTTTATTATGGAAGCAAGTAAAAATTGTCACTGTTTTTCAGCTGATCGGCTGACGAGTGCTGAGGCTTTTTCTTCATCATGTGATGGCTATTGTGTCACTGTCAGTGGCAATAATAAAAATAGTAGCCAGTGGACATAGCCTTATATCATGTGTTTTAACAGAAGTAATTTTTTTTTTTACAGGCATACTTCATGCATACTGCCTTTTAAAAATCAAAATAGAGTATCCTCTGATATCGAGCTTGAGAGAGGGGAAAGCTGTCTAAGTACTAAGTAGTAGAAAATCCAGGACAGATTAAATAGAACAAAATGTCTACTGGACTTTACTTTGATTTCAGTATTCATTCAAAAGAAAAAGATTAAGTAATTGCCTCATTGAGGACACTTGCAAAGCTCCTAGACTTTTCAGGTGCCAGGAGTTTATTTCAGGTGAAAATTAAACTGTCAAATCCCTCAATCTAGAGATGAAAGCTGAAAATAACATTTTTTTCACAAAGTTTAGTGTTTTTGCATACACGTGGAAACCAGCTGACCAACTTTGCGTTCTCATTTACAAGTTTTGGCTTCAGCCTCATTCAGTGCAGGGACTTCATACAGGAGCATGCATCTTTGTGCTGTTGTGTGTACATTGTGTGCATCTTCAGAGAGTGTTATATTCAGATCTGCACAGCCAGGGAACTACCCTCATGTAGGAAAATTCTGTTACCTCTGTGAAATCATCGTTCCTATCTTCAGACTAAGGAAATGTGTTTTCATGGTATCTGTGCAAGTCAGTAGTTGTGACGTGGAGGGTGTATAGTTCAAAACTGTGAGGTACTCATCTTCAGAAAGGGTAATTTTCTCAAGCAGTAAGATTGTCCTTCAAATTCTTTCACTGTTAGAGAGAAATCCCTAGGACCTCAAATGCAATGGAGTCTTGGTAGAAGGGAAAGAAGCCCATATCATATAGAAGCTCAAAGGTAGCGTGGATCCCTGGACTTTTACAAAATAGCATATTTGGGAGCCTTTGTATATCTCAGAGACTGCAGAGAAAAAGATTAACTAAGCTGTTATGAGTTATTTAGAACCATCAGAAATTAAACAGCAGAAATATTCATTCCACTGTTTCCAAAAGGCATTCACTAGTTTTGACCTGATTTAGCTTTGATAGCTTAGCTTCTCATGGGCAGCCATGCTTCATCCCTTGAGTTTAATTTTACTTGCCAAGTTGGGATCTTAATATTTGTTAATTAACAGTTCATTCTCTCATCAAAACTGCAGAGCTCCCAGAAGACTGGCTAGTACATCCCTAGTGTTGTGCCATACACAATTGTTGCACCTGTTATAGCGTCTTGGGGCCCTGCAAGTCCACGGGATTTAGTTTGTTCTGAAGCTCAGTGTGTTAGTGCTTTATTTTCTCTTTGTTTAATAAATTCTTAGCCTTCATGTTCCGTAAGTCATTCTTCTGCATCTCGGTTGTCATATGCCAGTATCGATTTTCTGATAGAACTAACTGAATTGTTATGGGGTGAAGAACTCTATCTTAAGTAATTAATTAATTAATTAGAGTAGTACTATAATCTTGTTATTCAACTCATTGATTATTTTGAAGATCTTTCATTTATTAATGCCATGTTCCTCAGTCTAATTAATGTATTTTCACATATCTTAATGGTTATATTGAAAAAAAATTATATATTCTTTCTGCATGTTTGTATGTGAAAGATTTCCATCTATTTTCAGTTCCAGAAATGTAGTTACAGAAATGCAATTTTATTTTCTCAAATTGTGTAGTAACGTTTTCATGTGACCATCCAAATTAAGGTCCTTACTTGAATTTTTAAATAAGACACCGGTTAGGATATGTAGGAGGGAATAAATAAAGTCTCTCAAGTTGATTTTAATAGCAGCTTATAATTTAATTAACTGTTAATCAGGATGGTATTGACTTCCTCCATGTTAACTGTCAGGCTTTTAACCACTTCCATTTAGAAGAACCTAGAGAAAGGAAAAAAAATGTAAATCCCTAGGAGAAAGAAGTTAACTTCATTTGATTCATGCCAGTTTGTAGCACAGGTGTGGTTTTAGTCAGGTTCCACTCTTTTGCTTGCAGAATGATGCCTCCATCTCTGGTCTGACACATACTTTGTAGATGGGTTGTACCTGTATGAGCTCCCCTTGCTCTGTTTTCTGCAAGCAACACATTCTGCAGTCGAGAGTTCCTTGATCCAGCTGAGAAAAGGGTGGGAACAAATTTGTACTAGTAAGCAGAAAGACTCAATAGTCTCAAAAAATGAAGCAGACTTTTTATAAGGTTAGAAGTTACTCTAAATGGTTATAGCTGCAATCTCTATTCACTGCTATCACTGCAATCACTGTTATCAGCTAGTGAGATGCATCTCATTAAATTTGGGAAGTGTGTGATGCAGAATTTGTGACTCACAAAGAAGTGTTTCTAGCAAACCAACCACAGTAAAAGTAGGAAGACATGGTGTCAGTATCTCTGAGATTCACAAAAGGTACATAATGTACTGACGCAGCTGCCATTTCAAAAATAAAGATTTCTTAAGGGCTTTATATAGATTTTTCATTGATGAAAACTGAACTCTTGAAACTATAGGCAATAGGATGCCTTAGGCAGCCAAGCGTATCAAAATATGGTGCATGGGGTGACTTTTACTACTCCTGCTATTTAAAGTCCTGTTTTCATGAGCTTATTAGCTACTAGTGATCCCTAAGGAAAAATACAATTAAAACTTAATCATACCAAAAGCTGAGGTTCTTCTGATTCAGCAAACTTGTAATCTTTTGTATTTACTAGTTTACTTGTAAATGTCTTAGTATTATGAATGCAAGATGTATAAATTAGTTTGTTTGCAATAATGCTGCCACTCCTCCAAATTCAGGTGGCAGATTTTACCTATGTGTCTAAAGACTTCAAGGAATTCTGACTGACAGCATTTTTTTATTTTTTCTTTTTTTTACATCAGACTAGAACTTTTATTCCCTTTAACAATCATATTGCACAACCTCCCCATAACCAGTCCTATTCTCCATAGAAGATTCAGACAGTTAAGAACAGGTAAGTGAGAGGAATACTAACAGCTTTTAAAGAAAGTCTATGCATATAGTTGTGAAAATAAATTATTTTTGTGGCTTTTTTTATCCCCAAACTGAAAACTAAGTGAAAATAATTTGAAACACCTTTGATTAATATTTTTATCATTTTTCACTCAAAAAGTCTTTGCAGAAAGCTATTTCACACATCTCTCCTGTGGTATGACTACATTGTAGAGTGATGGTAAACGTACAAGAACTTTGCAATATTATTGCATTATGACACAGGACACAGATCCCTTTTTCCTATGTTGGCTTTTTCCAGCCAACCTCTGAAGAGAACCTGGGGCAAATCCTACTACTACTGTTGCTTTGATCGCACAGTGAATTAAAACCCAAAAAACTACTATATAGTGTGTAACATACAATGAATAGCACTGTATTTCAGTTCTCTTAGATGCAATCCAGAATTTTGTTGTCTTTTGGCTTAACAGGAAAGTAATGGCACCAGTCACGCCATTCTAATCTGAACCTTTGAACTTCTGACTAATTGTGTTAGACTAAGTTAATTAGTTGTCACTTATGACTCCTTAAATTAAGAAAAGAAGAAATTTTCAAATTAAGAAAGTTCTTTCACTTACTGTGAAGATTTCTTTTTTCAAACTAATAAGCTTTTTTTTATAGCAATTGAGAAGTTTTTGACTAATTGAAATAGAAATAATTTACTTTCTCTTACACTTTTCCTTAGATTGTGGTCTGTTGACTTCACACTAGTCAGGTTTCCATGATCAGTCTCAGTAGTGAGCAAGCATGAATAATCATTTTCAGAATCAAAACATCATCTTAACTAAGATTTTTTTAAGAGAAAATTCTGACAGACTTTTTTTCAAGGTGCGAAAGATCTGTGCCTGCTCACAAGACCAAAATTCCAAGAGCAGAGTTTGATTTTGTTCATCAGGGGAGCCATGAGCTTTTTAAAAACTAGAATTTTCAAAATAGTTAGGGAAAATAGTAGTTCAAAGAAAAAAAAAAAAGCACTTTATTATTATTTTTCATAGTGGGAGTTTAGAATAGCATCCTTACTAGCCACACTCTAGGAAGAAATACAATTAAAAGACTCAGAGAGAGTCTTTTACCTTTAGTAATTTTAATCAGTGATACATTTCCATAAACACATTTTTTCTGTAAACAATTTGCAAGGGAATGTATTTCATGCTGTTTTAACATGCTGAGACCAACTTTATTCTGATACATTCAGGTCTTTTAAAACAACTGAAATAGGACCCATTCTGTGCTTGCTGGAGGGAACCATGTCACAAAGATTATAAAACTATAAATGACTGCATTCTCCCTATGACTGGCCTTGAGACATCTAAAATTACTTATTATTAGACAGTTTACGAATACCCCTTCAAATCTTTCATCTCATTAAAGCCGTACATTGTCAGTTACCATACAAGCTGTACTCTGCAGTTTATCCTATCTTAAATACCTGTCTGATTTTTTCCCCTGCTATGACAACATAGTTCTTGTAGGTATTTTGAAAGTTAAATTTGAAACAGCCTCACTATCTTGTGTGTGGTCTAGTCTTAAACTTCAGGTGTGTGATCACAGCAATCATAATGTCAGAGATGTTCTGACATAGATGAAAATTTGGTTTTCCCAATCAGTCGTCTCATTCTCCCCAGCTGAAAGAGAAATGAAGGAGTGTTCTCGTCTATACAAAGACCCTTCTGTCAAAATTTATCTCATCTCCATCAGAGATATTCATAGCTATTCATCAAGGTATTTCGTAATACTAATTCCTTGCAAAGCCTTTTGGTATCTAGAAATTCCATATAGTAAAACATGAAGAACTTCTGAAAATCCAGGGGAATCGTGTTCTTTCATTCAAAAAAAAGTGTGTCTGTATGAAGAATTTCAGCTCTAGTGATGGTAGAAAAGAGTTGTTTTGAATTGGAATGGAATTGCTAGTTCCTTTCAGCATTCAGATGTTGAAATCTGCATCCAAAATATTGACTTTGCAATTTCTGTTAGGTGATAGGCACCCTAAAATCGTGTCTACAAAATAGATACACTTTCACAACTGTATATGCAGTTAATTTCATATTATTCTTGTGTCAGCTGTGCCTGCTTTTCTATAGTCTTTTGATTAAATCTTGAAGCACTGCTTTATCATACCAGGTCTCATGTAGATTATACTCTGGCAGTTAGAAACAATGAGTACCTCCCAGACACACAGGCAGATAAAGAGCAAGAAGTGGGACTAAGCTGCCAAATTAATCTAGTACTCAAGATTTCCTTTCTTTTAGGTGCAAAGAACAACCCAGTTTCATTATAGTATTAGCATTTTTCTGTTCTCTTTGTATCACATAAGCATCAGGGAGGGAAGGGGAGAAATCCAGAGACCACTAGCAATAATAGATAAGTGATTTGATAGCCCAGGTGCACAGAGCAGCAGTATTCTTTCCATAAAAAAAAAAACAAACCAAAACCAAACAAACAAACAAGAAAATCCTCACTATGAGAAATACTGTTTCCTGGGTTACATTAACTTGTAATAATTCTGAAATGTGCTAATGATTGTCAGTGTTTGCTCCTTTACTACAAGTTTCAAATTCTCTTCTTATTTAAAGACATATTAACAGGATTATATCTTCTTTTTTTTTTTTCCTGTCACTCATTTATATTGGACATAAGTGTCCCATGACTTCTAATTAGTAGAATTTACATCCCTCAATTTAGTTTTACTCTCTTTTTGGCATGTTTGGTTTTTTTTTTAGGCTGTGGTGATGTCCTGTTGGTTATAATGTCTTGGTGTTGTTTTGGTTTCCACTAAACTAAGTACCACCACAGTTTTGTCTGTCTCACTCTGGTTTCTGTGTGTATTTGTCTCATTCTGTGTCTATTAAAGGACCATAGACAAATCAGCAAAATTCTTGCTTTTTCCATCAAATCCACCACTTTCAACAGTTGCAACTTCCTTCACTGTCCAATAAGTTATCACACATCACTGTGTACGTGTATGCACATCCGTACATATATACATACGTATAGGTATACGTATACATATATGTCTAAAGGATATTCAGGAGAATGTCTGATTTTGTATGTAGCGATGTAGCAAGTGGATCAGTGAATGTTTTCAAAGAGAAGAAACAAAAATAAAGGTGCTTTTTAAACTAATTAATATTAGTTAATGTATATACTTTTTCATTTATATACTTTTAATTTATATACTTTTTCTGTAGCTGTCTATACGAATAACCACAGAATAGAAAAAATGAAGTCATTCCGTCATAAATCTAAATGTGCTGTGGGTCAGTTTGACAAAAACTCTTTATTTCACAGGCTTATACTGTGCCAGAGTGTTATACCCTACATATTTTGTGCTAGATGGTGGGGTTTTTATTGTTTTATTTATTTCTTCTTATGAGAACGTAATTTTATTTTGTATCAAGTTTGACTTTTTGCTTTGCATTTTGTCTGTCTGTGACTACATGGAAAATGAATGTGAAAAATTAAGTATTAATACAGTAGGATTGCATACTTTGTAAAGCAATGCAGGAATAACTGATAGGACAAGCTTTAAGAGAAAGGAAAATCAAGAAATATCATAGTGACATACAGCTCTTCCATTTATAGTTCCATGTTAATGTATACAAAAAGCAAGAGCAGCAGTGGGGAGTATTTCTATTAATTGGTCTTGATCCATTGCCATGTTTGTTCAACATCAGAGAAGAAAGAGTAAGTAGCAACAGTCAGCAAGGAAAAAAACTTGGAAATAATTTTTTTTTTTATTACTTTTTTTTTTAATTAGTAGCTTGGCCATTGTCGTGGAACTGACTAGGATCCACTAGGGCACAACCCATTTCCCTTCAAAACAACCTGATTGGAATGATTTCTTTTGTTACAGTACTAGATGTGACCTTGTGTCCCAGCGGATTGTTATGTTCTGTGTGACTGACTTCCTCCCTCTCCCTTTGGGCACGTGTGCATAGTTAGTGATTCTGTCTATTAGAGCAACCAAGTAAACATTGTTTGCCTTTTGGGAGCAGAAATATGACACTGGCAGTGGTCTTCAGTTGCTCCCTGTCACTTTTAGGGGTCGGGTTTTTTTCCCTTCATACTGCCTAAAGTTTTGTTTTGTTTGATGAAGGAAATCATTTTTGCATGGAATAAAGTGTAATAAAGCAACAGTTATACAGCTTGTTTTAATGATCTATTTTAATTAGGATTAAAGGTATATAATACACATTAAAAAAAAAAAAAAGTGTTTTTTTCCTAGGAAACTTTTTAGCTTATTTGTTAAATTGTTGCATTTTCATATTCAATAAAGACCCTCACAAAAGAACTTTGATGATCTTTTTCTATATGTGGATACTACATTTCCTTTATAACTGTAGGCGTGCCATGAGTTTTCTTTGAACCTTAGGGATTTAGGTTTGTACCTCCTGCCAAGGGATTTTTCCGTCCTTCATGAGTTGCTGGAAAACTCTTACTTTGGTCCACATCCTTGTGATCTTAAGTCTAAAGGAGCACATGAGGCTGCTCTGGTTACTTCTGAATGCCACAGAAGTGTGTTCAGGATTCAGACATTTGCTAAGACTCTTACTGCTCTATAGTCTGTTAGGTGAGAAACACAAAAAAAAAGATAAAATAAAATTAATTCCTGGGATTGTGCTTAGCAATAAACATTGTTCCTTACCCTTAATTAGCCTAAAATGTCCTATTAACTTAAGCTTGAATTCTTTGCCGAAGATGTTGCTTCCTCTTACTTCTCTGCCTCCACTTGTTTACCACCACACTTCTCTGAAGGGAAGCACAAAAAGGGCTGAAGATAAGACCCTTTTTTGCTGTTCTAATGCACCAGTTTTGTTTATTCCCCTAATGAAAACATTCCTTCTCATTGTCCATGTTTTGATACCCAGTACAAATTTTGCGGAGATGAATGTTATTATTTTACTCATTTCTACCCTTTTCCTTCAGATCTGGTAATCAATATTTCATTTGAATGTCTAAATTCCTCCCCCTCCTCCTCATCTTAAGGCTACTAGTCCCTCTTGGAGGTTCCTGAATGTGTAGTCTTCATACTAGATTTGTAACAGATCTTATTCTATAAGCATCCTTTAAAGACAAAATATGCCTTTATAAATGGGGAAGGTGGAAATGCAGAGTCTAATGAGAGTTTTTCTCCCCTGTCTGCCCTCTTGATTTTGCTGTTCTCTTCTCAGATACTGAACTGCAGCACAATGATAAAGCTTTCCCCTGAAATCTAAATCACTTGCTCTACCTTAATTTTCTGTAATTTGATCCAAGGTCATTTCCTGTGGTCATTGTCTGTCCAACTTGTCGTCTGCCGTTCCATATGCATTTTAAAAAGCTTGTCTTTTCCACAGTGGCTTTCATGTGTTTTTTTTGATGTATCACATTTCTGTAAATCAGTTCAATTCATTAATAACTACATTATTGTTCATGAAATGAAACCTTCTTTGTCACTATCCTACTGTTTATATATTTGAGAAGGCTACTGAGGACTAAAGCATAATTGCATTGCAATTCTACTATTCAAAATGGTATCTATATTAAAAAAAAAAACAGTCACAAAACCAGAGATCTTTTTTTAAAGGTGCATGCTTACTTTTGGTAAACATTATGCTTCTTATTTTATGAATGAGTACCAAAAAATATTTTTAAAGTAAAGATAAAGAAAACTTTCAAAAGCACTGTCTGCTTTTGTGGAGAGAGTCCCTGCCAAGCAATATTTAATTATTTATTTTAAGAAAGCTATATCTTTACTCTTTAGGAAAATAAGAAAGGTCACTTTGCTTGGCTCCCGGGCTCTTGTAGCAAGGTATCTTATTCATGTTAGCTGTAGTACCAATAGTGTTTTAATCACATGCACCGCACGTTAATACAAGAAATATTTTTTTTTTATTTGTATACCTGCACATATTGACACACAGAGAACTCTTAAGGTGCTCCTGTATAACATATACAGAACTATAACATACACACACCTGTAAAGTGAGTAGTTTGGCTGTTTAAATAAATGTTCCTTTATAAATAGCTTTGATATTGACTGACTCCAGGTTTTTTTTTTGTTGTTGTTTTCCTTGTGTTTTTAAATAGTTAAAGCTTTGTGCATTAGATATTTTTCAGTACTAGGGGAGGGAAATGTAATAAAAATCCTGCAGAGCAAGGAACTTGCACAACAGGTGGAACATAAATGCAATACTTTTAGATTGCACGTAAGAACAGTTTGTCAGCAGATTTTCTGTTTGCACATCATGTGCAAATGTATGTTAGGAAATTGGTGTGCCATGCTAAAGTATACAAAGTAGGATAATTAGAAAAAATAAGTAAAAAGGTGTCAGATTTAAAACTGTATTGAATAAAAACAGAGACTGATTGCAAGATCCATGTTTCTTAAAACTAATTTGGGGGTTGAAGCGTCAAAATCAGGATTATTTTTTCATTTTTTTCAATAAAAACTTTCCTAAAAATAGAGGTGTTTCTATTAGAAAATATACAACTTTAAAAAAAGAAAAAAATTTAAATTTCTATGTATTTGCTATTATTGTTTTCAACCAAAATTCTGAACTGGCTTTTCTAGTCCCTTGGTGGCCTTTTCCCTAAAAATTATATAATTGGAAAAAAAGTATTGCTGTTTACCATGACCAGCACAATTACAAAGTGTAAAAATTATGGCTGTCTCATTAGAATTTGAATACTTTGAATGATTTGTCTAACACATCTACAAATTGGGTTTTGGACTGAAAGAAAGGAAATGGACCAATACCACATAAAACTGCTAAATGTAAATCTGTCCAACCTTCTACAGATATATGAGCACTTATACTCAGAATTTATATAGAAGTAAAGTCAAGGGATTGGCTACAAAGAAAGCACATCCTCCACTGCTGTGCGTATACTCCTAGTATTCCATTAAGAGAACTGCCTTTTGTCTGCTGAGACACGTGTGAGGCAGCTCTATGTATGATCTGTAGCTTAAAAGAAAAAAAAATCTGTCTTCTCTGTCTGCCCAAGGAGTAGTCTTTGATTTTGTTTCCTGAATTTGGTCTTGCATTGTACCCACACTGAAATTCCCCACACCTGGGCAGATTGGTTTCTGTTGTCTGCTTGAGCTCCATAGTATTTCCTGGTTGTCATACTTCATGGCAGAAAGATTACCTGGTACAAATAGTTAGTGGCGAAAGATGATCTAGTGCAAATCATACAGACATTTGTAATTTATGAAACTTTTTATTTTGGTTTTGGAGAATTTCATAATTCACTTTGTGAAGACAAATCCTTTAAGAAATGTCAGGAATGGCCTTGAAGGCAATATACACTGCTATTATCAATTTGTTTTCTCTTTCTTCCTCTGTAGCTTATGCCCCAGCATTAAAGTTCAGAGAGATACATGAAAATTAAGAGTGGAATTATGAGGTTGATTGGATTTGATAGGAAGAAAGAAAATGAAGTCAGACTTTTTCTTTATAACCTGTTTTTGGTATGGTATAGCAGTTGCCGTACTATATTGCGTCTATGTCAACATCCCTTCCAATTTTGTATGCATAAATATATATTAATGGCATTAAAGAATATGAATATAGGAAAAAAACATCTAAAAGTTCAGCATATTTGCTTACACTGCCTGTAAATAATCCCTGGTTCTAGAAATTTTATTACAAGATCATTAATTCCACATAGGCCTAGTGATTCTTTCTAGAGAATGTCAATGTCGTTTACTCAAAAATCTGTACAGATTTAGTTACAGCAGATGTATTTTAGAATTCAGTACTTACTATAGTCTTGATTTTTGAGAAGGAGCTGCTGATTTATAAGCCATATACGGAACCACCAAAAAGCATCTACTTTCATCTCACATATTCTTATAACATTTTATCAGTATTGCTGCATTATTCTTGCTCCAAACTAATTAGTGGCTAAAACAGCTGAAAAGGGATGCTGTGCTTCCAAACCAAAGAATAAATTTTCTGTTGCTAAAAGCAGTGATTATTTTCTTGCTTTTATTTGCTCTTTCTTTTATTTTGTTTTTCTGTCCCTGCTGTCTACAGTTTTCTGGATCAATTGTGCATGGTTTTTAACGTGCTATCTTATATTCTTGTGCCTGCTGGTATATGACTTTTAATTGCCACCCAGTCAAAACATAAATAAGCTTACTGGTTAGTATAAATTTGTTTTCTTGCAGAAAACATTTTAATTGTATGTAAGTTGTTTTTTTTTTAATAAAAGAATTGTTGAGTCTGCTCTCCACAGTATTCTTGCTTAGGAACAGGATCTGCTATGGGCTGGATTTTTCTAAGTGTACTAAATGGCTTTATGATTTTAATACTTTTAGCAAATTATGAAGAATTAGTTAATTGTCAGATTAACTTTTTTTTAAAACATGAGGATTGAAGGAGCCATACATTATGTTAGGCTGTTGAGAAAACACTTAAATATGCATACATTCCTTTAGAAAACTTTTATTTGTTTAAACCTTTCATTGGTACTAATGAAGTAAATTTTGAGCAGTTTTAGAGGAAGGAGTCAGTTTCTAGAAACATCAGTGCCACTGTGTGGAAATTTCATAGTTTTTCGCAGTCAGTTATTGGCAGATATTAAGAGAACTCAACTGAATTATTTCTTTCCATCCCCTATGAAACAAAGAATGCAAGTATTGATTGTAAGTGCATCAAAACCAGACATATAATAACAACTTAGACATGTAGCTTTCTCTGAATTCATAGATTATTTTTTTCTTTTGATTAATAGCTTTTTTTTTAATATGCAGTATGAATGGAAATTATTGTTTTTCTGAATTTGCTGTAGAAGTCTGAAAAGTTAGCACCGCTACACTGCAAATCTAGACTGTCCTTATGCTTTCCAACAAATGCTGCAGCTTTGTCTTGAGCACTTTTAAAGATTCATTCTCTTTTAATAAATTAAGTAAATTTTAATTTTTTTACCTTTCTCAAATAAGAAACTCCAGGGAGCGCTTTCAGGAAATTTTATTTACTACATATTCCCTGCTATCAACCCCGTTCAGACTGAATAAAAGGCAGAGAATGCAGTTTCTATTTCATTACTTAATATAACCTAGATTGTCACATAATGGAAGCTGGTTTTTTGGCCATCTTTGCTAAAACACTATTTGAATGCTATTTATAAACCACATTCTGTATTGTGCCTGCCCCCGCAACTTCTCAAATCACTGTTTATTTCAATGATCTCTATGGTCTCTGTCCGTGTGTACTGCGCTATTTCCCTTCTGTGATCGACCCTGCTTGAGTGGAGGATTTAAGACAAGGTGACCTCCAGAGGTCCCTTCCAATCTCAACCATTCTGTGATTCTGTGATCTTAACAGCATAAAGCAGTAAGGGAGAGGTTGGCACCTTCTATTGGAGTTCCCACCTTTACCTGCATTTAATTTGTTTATATGAATTAATACTCTTTACTCAATGATCTTTACTTAGTATTGTTGAATTAGATTATGCGTACATCCTGCCTTGAGCACATATCACAAACATCTTTATGCTGCCTCCATGTCCTCTGAATAGTTTGGGATAAATATTTGGGAGCCAGGCCGTTGTTACATGGTGCCATAACTTTGGGGATTAGGTTTATCATACTGTTGGATAAGTGCCTTTATCTTCAAATTAATTTTCAGTCAAAGTGGGTGATACATTAATTTACAGTGATCCAAATGGATAATGCAATTAAAATGTTTGTGGAAAAAAAATAAATAAATAAATAAATAAAGGCACAATTAATATATTTGTGTGAGGGGTAAATCCTAGAGACCTCTGTCCTCATGTCCATGGAGAAACTTACTTTATATTCTTTCCTGATTCAGTTGCCAGTAATTTAATCTGAGTGCATACTTTTTATCTCAGGTTACAGACGGGAGAGGTAGGGGCTCTCTTTCTTGGAACATAACCAGTCGAGGAATCCTTGAGGATTACAATCAACTTGAATTTGCTTTCCTTGTTACTGTTTTTGCCTGCTAAAGCACACGTTCACTTCTAATTCATTCAGAAAGTTGTCTTAATAGTCTGCTCTTGAAGGTACAAAAGTTAGTTTGCCAAACTAGTTTCACCTCTTGTACTTCATGTAAATATTTGTCTTAACAACAGGTTAAACTCCACACTAAACTGACTCAGAGTGTAGCTTTTGAGTGTCTCCATCTACTAACCCATATATTTCTGACCTGTCTGTACATCAGCAGATATGCCTGATGAAGTGTCTAATTATGATTAATACTTGTAATTCATTATGACTGAAACTGGATATGATGGCCTCTGGGGAAAACGGTGAGGATATTATGAGGTATTATATTCCAAAAATCCATCATTTAAAGAAACTAGCTTCACCGTTTAGCAAGGCAGTGAATTAAACTGTTTGGGCAGATGGCCATTAGCAACAGCACATTGGTGTTTGAAAGGTTTTGGGACCTCTGGAAGAAGGACATCAGGCAGCCAAAAAAAAAAAAAAAAAAAGTGAATTCCAAGTAATAAATTCAAAGTTAGAACAACCAGAAACCAATGTGTTCGGAATGTCAAGAAAGGGAATGAGGAAAAAAAACCAAAAAACGCATTTGGATGACTTACAAAAAGTATTTGCTTTCCCATACTCTTGACTGAGGCTAGCTGATTATTCCCGGGCAGCCAGCATGGTGATACAATATGAGTCATGTGAGATGCAGCATGCTTAATGCCAGCATTTCAAAAGATAAAATCCAACAAGCAAACAAATGGCAGAGCTTATGACAGAGTGAAAATTCATTGAAATAAAAAATACCAATTCATGCACACTAGCAAATAAGTAGTGGTATTCACAGGCACACCGAAGAACAAAACTCACCAACAAATGAGGGAGATCAAGTGGACCGCAGAAGTCCACAAATTATGAGGACTCTTAGTGCTCTTCTGGGTAAGGGGTGTTTCAGCCTGATTACACCTAACTTCATTGTTGTTACCCACAGACTTTCATGTAGTAATTTTTGAAAGTCACCTATCAATTTGGTTCCATCAGCTTTCATTTTTACCACCTTCTCATTTTGGAGGCATTTTTATGCCTTATCATGTGCATGTAACAATGCAATATCTGACAGCCATGGACGTCCAGATGTGCTGACTGCAATAAGGTACCATTTGAAAATATTTAAACTTCACTTCATTAAAAAAAAAAAAAGCCTTAAATTCAGTGGTAATCTCAGAACAGGCTAGAAACATGTCGGTGCTTATAGATTGACAGATGCTTCAGATTATAACTGAACCAATTCTATAGACTTTATACTGCTGTATGTGTATGACATGTATGTACATTATGTTATTTTTTCTTTCTCTAGTCCCCTCTGTTACTAACTGTGTACCACTGGCTTCTTAGGAAGTTTCGTAAGTCTACTTAAATATATTCACAAACAAAGGAAAAAATGATTAGGGTGCCTGCACATTTTTCTATTTTTAAAAGCAGGATTTCTTGTAAGTGTTTTGCAAAAGCAGCAATGACTGGGAACGCTCACGCTTTCCTTTATGCTCATTCAGGTTTTGAACAAAGACAGGATAATCTTTTCGTGGAATCTACTGGGCAAGCATCTTGTTCTAATTGCACTCAGCCAAGGATAGTTAGAAAAAGAGTGAAAGAACAGAACTACTTTCCTCTGCTTCCAGAAATCAACAGCTCAGGGAAAAATGTGAGCTAGAAGTTGTGTGTTTGAATTTACCATCCCTTCATCAATTTTTCTTCCATTAATTTGCCCATGTAAGATCCTATGTCCTTAGTATTTTCCATGCTGTGGCATGCATATTTAGAGTGTAGCAATGGATGTAACTTTCAGTCTTATTGAGGTTTTGGCTTACTTTTAGTATTTGTGTTGTAATTACAGTTCCAGTTCCTGGTTTATTGCACATTTATAAGCTACTGTACTTTTTATTTTGAAGAAAAAAGAGGAGCAAAAAGAACTGTTAGCATCTGGCAACCACACCTTGATTCATTCTAGCCCCCAGAGTCTTGGTATGGTGCATTAATTTTTTAGTTTGTAATTTGCCAGTTGCATTTAATGGAACCAATTTTCGTTACATCTGTTCTATGGTTCAAAGCGCTCTTTTAGTTGCCAAAGGGGGCCAGCTTCACACAGATTCAGAGAGGGTGCTAATACACTGTATCTTGAAGTTAGATAACTAGGGATGGTTTTGTAGCAAACAGATTATTTTTTTACAGAGGCAAATTCTATATTCATGACTTGCTGCTATTGGAATTCAGATTTAAACTGCTTAAATCTCTTCCTCAGAAACCATATATTGATTTTCATGTAATTTTCTTCATAATAGCCTCTGATTACTTATCTTTTCAAGCAATGTATTTATGTTTATTGGTGAAACAAGATGTAACTATACATGAGTAAATCCTGATTTTTAAACTAAGAATAGTTTAGAAAAGTTTTCTAATGAAATAGTAAAAGATATGAGGAATAACTTTTCAGCACCTAAGACAAGGCACTTTTTATACTGAAACAAACTCACATAACCAGGACAACTGCACACGTTGTGCATAATTTTAATCTTCATAAAATGTGTAGCAGTTGTATGGTATTAAATTCAAGATTCCAGTTGACAGCAACTTTCAATGAAAAGGTTTTTCCTCATGGGCTGAAGAAAATTTGAAATGTTCTACTACACTTTGAAGTTCTAAAGCATCAGCCATATGAGAATTATAAAGCATTAATCCTGAAGAGTTTCCACCTGACAGTCATGAAATAGCATACCTGTGTGAAAAGTGACTCAGTTTTACTTCCTCAGGCAATACTTTCCTTTTTTTCTACTGCTTCAGAAATATCATGCATCATGCCATAGTGAGAAGATGGCCTTGGAATGACTGGATCCTTTTGAAATCACTGAAGTCTACAGTGTCACTGTATTTATCTAAGACGTTTCAATGACATTTATAAAAGTTATTTATACTAGGAGTTTTATTCTAGCCTGATAAGCCATATGAAAGTTGCTCCAAAAAAGTAATCAAGAAGTTATATTCACTGTGTCGTTTTAAACAGTTCTTGTTCGTAAGGCTGAAAACGTAGTAGAAGGAGCAAACATATTAGCAAAAGTTCACATGCAGGTTAAGAACATGACACACAAGGCAATGTAGGTACGATACTCCCTTTCGCACTAGTTTGCTTGCTGCTTTGCTGTCAGTGGGATTGTCCGCTGGTGATTTCAGTTAGGGTGGGGGCTTAAGTTAACAGATTTTCGTGTCAGGAAAAAATTATTTTCTTGTCAGTGAATTATTTCTTTTGTCTTTTTTTTTTCTGAAGGACAAAAGCACACATTTGCAGTGCCTCTGTCTTTAGTAATACACCTGTTCTGCTTCAAAAAATGGTACCTTAAGACTCCTAATTTTTTCTCTCTGTTGCAATACACTGTGTATGCTTCTTTTTGCAAGAGAATATTACAAGAAAACTTGCAATTTGATTTGTATCGGTTTCATTCAGATCTCAGTCTGAAATAAAGCAGGAAACATGTATTCATGAGTGTACTCTGATGGAATGAGTACTAACGTGGGAGGTTGTGTTTATATTGTTTCAGCAATAAGCTGAAGGCAACAAGGGACCTGTCTCCCAGCACAAGCAAGATCAATCACAGGCTTGCCATGTGGCCTCCATTTAGGCTTTACATTGGTCATTTTGTAAGGTCTGCGTTTTAGACTTTGGGTACTAAACAGGCAATTTGTTTTTCCAGGTAAGAGAGAAAAAAAAACAGCAAACAGTCCTCCAAGAATTATAATATTTTGTCTTTTCTCATCACATTGAACCAGAAGAAAAGGAATCTTAACATTTATTATGTGTTCTGGCAAACGGCAGGACAGTGATGTTTCCCCCTTCCCCTATCTCCCCCGGTTTGTTTTATATACTAAGCTAATGATCACATTATTCAAAAGTAAAAACAAATCCTTGCAGTGGTTGGTAGTATTTTTTTTGTCACTGAAAGTGACTGAATGGAGGTTTGAATATGAATTACTCACTATGAGGAAACCTAACAAAAAAGCTTGGAAGAAGGAAAGGGCTGAGGAGAGGGGTGAAGAAGGACTCTCACTCCAGGTCTGTATTTCAACTGCAAGATTCATTATCACAGAATTTATACACCAGGAGGTGCAGAGAAAGAGCAAGAACAGCCTCAGAAGGGAAATGAAGGCTTCTGAAGTGTTTTTGTGTTGCATTAATTGGTATGGGGGAATGCTTCATACTCACTTTAAATTAAAATTCAGTACAAAAGAAACAGCTGAAGGTGTCTGTTACCCTCTGCATTGCCACAGACTAACAAAATAAGAAAATATTATAAAATGTGGTGATCTAAAATTAAGTTTACTAGGTTTCACTGAACCATTTGAGCTTTCCTGTACACAAATGCAATCTAATTCCTTCCCACATTACCATACCTCCTATTTTCTTTTCCTAGTTATTGGTTTGTTATATTTAGATGTATCTGGAATTACTTGTTTTTATACAATAAGCATCAAAATCTTTCCATTGCAAAGATACAGAAATAGCTGCATGTTATAAAAGTATGATTGACACAGAAAAGGATAAATCATGTTTCAAAATAATCCAGTAGTGGTCAGTAAGCTATGATCATTTGTAAACATCTTTTTTCTTTTTTCTGCTACTGAACAAAGCCTGAGTACTTGGTAGCATCAAAATTCTGACACCTTATGTTTTCTTGAGATCTGGCTTTACTACCAAAATGTCACAATTTCAAGCTCCTGCCAATCTTCCACTGGTTTTCTTTAATTTTCTGTTTCAGAACTGCTTTTGCTTCAGCCACTCAGAAGATCCCAGCTCAGCTTTTTCCTAGAATCTGTAACAGCTGATAAGAAAAATGAGTTTTCAGGCAGAAAGCAATAGATAGAAACTTCAGCTGGACAGCCTCTATCATCCTGACTTTGAATAGATGCATGACTACTGAAAAGGAAAGCAGAGGAACCAGAATTAAGTGCTCCTCAGTACATTAAAATTGGCAGATTTCAGTCCATAGATTCAGCTTCACCTAGTGTCACAGCCTGGCAAAATAATATTTTAAGGAAGGAAAATCCCTCTAAAAGTATCTCATCAAATCAAAATTCAACCTCAAACATTTTTAAAATTAATTTAGCTAGTAGTATTCAAATAGTATTCAGCTGTTTTCCTCCACTTTATGTAAGTAGGGATGACATTTGATGCACAACAGACTACATATTAAGTTAAACATTAAATTTACTGATATATAAATACTTTTAGGAGTCTTGCTGAAAAAAAAAAAAAGAAAGGAATAGAAAGATCTGGATATTTGCTTTAGATGGAACTACTTACCTCTAGGAAAAATTAGATGTTCCAGATGAATAAATAAACTGAGAGACTAAGGACTGGAAACTCTCCATGCTCTCCTTGCTTTTGTTTACTGTTTTGTCTTCTGTTCTCTACTGAGGTTGCCTAGTTTGTATTTAGAAATATTCCTTGATAATATGTGAAGGAGAGAAAGGAACATTATAAGAGAAGACTTCTCTAGTCTTATAGAGAGCACATTTTGCTCATGGTGGGTTTGTGGTGTCATGCCTCCTTAGGTGCTTTGTCATGTTTCCAAAGCATGTAACTAAATATGCATGTTATTCCAAAATGCATTGCTTCTTCCTTTACAGTAGAGACTTGCCCCTGCATTGAATATGGCTTAGTCCACATACTGACTTTCCATAATCTTTTGTTTGTAATTGAACTCTTGTGATTTAGATGTGGAACAAGGGCATTGTTCTGTCAAAAATTAAGATGGTGAAAATTGAAATAAATAAGTAAAAATAACTTACATTGTTATCTGATACTACTAATCAATCAAAAACTTGCAACAGTTTCTTGATGCGGCAAATTTAATATCTGTTTATCATTAAGTAGACACCGTGACATAATGAAATGTACTAAATATAACGAAGGACTTGGGAACCTACAAGACAGAGCCTGAATTTTAGGTTCTTCTTCCTCCCTTCTGCAGAAGTCAATGCTAACTCCGTCAAATCTACAGCATCATGTTTCCTCCTGTGTCTGTTTTCACTTTCTGGTCCCATCCATCATTCCACTCCCCAACATGTAGATAACTTTGATGGCAAGGGCAGGACTAGGGAAAAGCAGATTTGAGATTTAACTTCTAGGCTGGAAATTAAATGTCAGGATTATAACATCTTGATTAGTACACTGGGCTGTCTGTAGATGATGTGAGGAAGGAGTGTGTGGATGGACAGGTGAAAGCACTGTTTATCAGCTTTGTGACACACCTTAAGAGTAACCACCACATTTTTTCGTATTCTCTGTTGTGACCAGTCCACTGATTTCAAATCTTTAAGGAGTGACCCAGATTCTGCAGTTAGTCGGGATAGGTCACAAATTAAGTACTGAGGTCTCCAAGAGAGGGTCTTTATAGGTATGTATAAATAAATGCACACTGGAGATTTGCATAGAATTGGGGCCCTGTTGTGTATACACTGAATTTCTGAGGACATTTTAACTACTCTAGTTTTGTACTGAAGTGCACAAAATTCAACCCTTATTCTACTTGAGGTGCCTAAGCTTCTTTGTCTAAGATTAATATATTGACATTGTAGAGATTTTAAAAATGCTCAAAAGAGTATGTTATATAGTAAAAAGCACGTATACTGTATGTTTTATAAAAATAGACAGTCAGATCTGATGTAAGTTGGTAGTGGGATTTTGAGTCAAATTCTTTTGAATGTGTGTTTGTGATAAAAAATGTACATGTTAGATGACCCCTATATCTGTCAATTATGATTATGACAGGAGTATGCTTAGTTATAGAAGTTTCTTTTTTTCAGCTGTTTCCTCAGTATTGATCTTTATTTCCTTCTAAGAAGCTGTGATCACTTTCAGCTTGGAGTCATACAGGAATTTAGCTAGTGTAGTGTGCATACCTCTTGCTTGGAAAGAAACAGTCTGCCAGCAAAGAGTAATCTCTGTTAGTGGGCACAGAGCTGTGCAACAGGAGTTTCATGAGCTTCTGATTTTTTAGCTAGAAACCAAATTTTTAATCGCTAAATCTGTGTGTATTATAGCCTACTAAGTGTTCAGATCATCCTTTTTTATATGCATATTTCTGTAACAGATCTATAACATGACATCAGTATGCCAAGTGATTCTGATTTTGATCTTAGGTCATTCTATGGGGAAGATTGTCTTATGTGCATCACCAAAGTCAACCTCTAAGCCTTTCTAAGTTTATATTTCTAAAAATTTTCTTAAGAAAGAAATTGAATTAGTTTTGCGGAATCTATATTATGTAGACCAGTATCACTTATTATTTTCACTTTTGTCTAGGTTAATCTTAAAAAAAGTTTAATTGTTCCAGCAATTTCCAAGGCATTGGAAGCAAATCCACTATTCCTAAATTGCTTTGTTTTTTTCCCATGTCGTAGTTCAGCCCGGATCGGGACCAGACTACGCAGTCTCTCTCTCACTCCCCCCACCCTCCGAGAGAACAGGGGGAGATAATAGAAGAAAAACGGCTCGAGGTTT
>JAAGAY010006312.1:0-13035 GCA_011801015.1 Ardeotis arabs | reverse complement strand
GCACATGGAGAGCAAGGAGGTGGTTGGTGACAGCCAACACGGCTTCACCAAGGGCAGATCGTGCCTGACCAATTTGGTGGCCTTCTTTGACGGGGTGACAGCATCGGTGGACAAGGGACGAGCAACGGATGTCATCTACCTGGACTTGTGTAAAGCTTTTGACACTGTCCCGCACGACATCCTTCTCTCTAAACTAGAGAGGCATGGGTTTGGTGGATGGACCACTCGGTGGATAAGGAGCTGGCTGGATGGCTGCACTCAGAGAGTGGTGGTCAATGGCTCAATGTCCAAGTGGAAAACGGTCACAAGTGGTGTCCCTCAGGGGTCCGTGTTGGGCCCGGCCCTGTTCAACATCTTTGTCGGCGACATGGGCAGTGGGATAGAGTGCACCCTCAGCAAGTTCGCCGATGACACCAATCTGTGTGGTGCCGTCGACATGCTGCAAGCAAGGGATGCCATCCAGAGGGACCTGGACAGGCTGGAGAGGTGGGCCCGTGCCAACCTCATGCAGTTCAACCAGGCCAAGTGTAAGGTCCTGCAGCTGGGTTGTGGCAATCCCAGGCACAAATACAGGCTGGGCGGAGAATGGATGCAGAGCAGCCCTGAGGAGAAGGACTTGGGAGTACTGGTGGACAAGAAGCTCAATATGAGCTGGCAATGCGCCCTTGCGGCCCAGAAGGCCAACTGCATCCTGGGCTGCATCAAGAAGAGCGTGGCCAGCAGGTCGAGGGAGGTGATTCTCCCCTTCTACTCTGCCCTGGTGAGACCCCACCTGGAGTACTGTGTCCAGTTCTGGAGCCCCCAACATAAGAAGGACATGGACCAGCTGGAGAAGGTCCAGAGGAGGGCCACAAAGATGATCAGAGGGCTGGAACACCTTTCCTATGAGGACAGGCTGAGAGAGTTGGGGCTGTTCAGCCTGGAGAAGAGGAGGCTCCGGGGAGACCTGATAGTGGTCTTCCAGTACCTCAAGAGGGCCTACAAGGCCCCCTACAAGGGGAGAGGCTGTTCAGTAGGGCCTGTTGTGATAGGATGAGGGGTAATGGTTTTAAAATAGAGGGGGGTAGATTTAGATTGGATATTAGGAAAAAATTTTTCACAATGTGAGTTGTAGAGCACTGGAACAGGTTCCCCAGAGAGGTGGTGGAAGCCCCATCCCTGGAAACATTCAAGGCCAGGTTGGATGAGGCTCTGAGCAACCTGATCTAGTTGAGGATGTCCCTGCTCCTTGGAGGGGGGTTGAACTAGATGACCTTTAAAGGTCCCTTCCAGCTCTAACCATACTATGATTCTATGATTCTACCTCACCTTGATGATTCTTTCTCTAGCAGCTTCCCCTTGAAAAATTTCCTTGCTTTAGGACAATAGATCAATTGTGACAGTACCAATCTCTTCCAATGACTACTGCCTCACTTTGTATCTTCTACTGCTCATTTGTGACCTGTTTACACTATGCCACTTCGGATGAAATCTTGGAAACAGCAAAAAAGTTGAAAAGCCAGTTACATCAGTGTTCTTTGTTTAAGGCGTGGTACAAAATTTAGGTTCTCGACAAATTGTGGAAGAGGCAACTAAGAAACAAGGACCATCTAGCAAATCAAGTATACAGCTAGGATTAGAATGTAAGTCAGCTGAATCATGATTTTAGGTTCTTTTCACTGTACCAGACTTCTTTTCTTAGTTCTGGCTAATGTTTATCAAACCTTGTTAGTGACGTGCTGCTACTTGGCCAATACGTTGCTGAGCATCTGGCAATTGAACAAGTGTACATTAGAAAGCAAGGTGAGAAAACTGTTAGGTAAAGTGGTGAGTTAATAATATTTTTATATATAGGACTGTGGAAAATGAAACTTGTGGTTGGTATTTATCATCAAAAGCTTCCATAAAGTCCCAACTGGTTGCTAGGAATCACCATGGAATGAGTATTTGTCTGACTGCCAGCATTTGGTTGAGGAATTGCAGAATAGAGAGTTGCTACCCACAGGGAAATTTTACTGGTTTTTATTGGAGACTGCAGGAAAAGACTTCAGGAACACTTGAGGCTCATCAATGCTAGACACAGGACTACTGGGAAGATGATGCTGAGGGAAAGATCAAAGAGCATAAAACCCGGTAGCTTCTGAGAAGAAGGATTAAACTGAGATGTGCAATAAAACTTTTCTCTGCCTGAGACGTTTAAAGGGAGATCTGCTATGAACTTAATGTAGTCATTACTTCTTAGCTGTGAATAATCAGTAAAAGTTTATTAAATCGCTGTAAAGGAGATCCACAAATGTGACTGGAGGCTGTGTCTTGAAATAAGGCACAGAATAACTTAAGAACTCTTAAAACCAGCAAATATTCTATATGCGTTCTTTCTATTCTCATTTACACTGATTTCATTCTGCTTAAGTTGGGGTCAGCCCTTGTGGATTGTAGCAAAATTTTGCCTGTGTTTTAAGTTTAATCATAGTATTTTCTAAGATCTCAAATTCAGGTAGGATAAATAATCTTGTGTAAATGCTGGTCTCACTGAATCTACTAGAAATGGAATTTAGCTTGTAAATTTAGTCTAGGTGCAATTATTAGAGTTAAGTGAGATGAATGCCATTCATAATGTAATAACACATTTTAAATGGGTACCAAAGGTTTATGGTTGTCACTTACTGCATTGCAGTAGACTAGGTCATGTTCTGCTGATCTGAGACCTTAGAGGGAGGATTTTTTGTATTTTGTTGTACACTCGGTACTGGGTGTAAAGGTGGTATTTAAGAAATACCGTCTGAGTGTGATACCTCACATTGTGTAGTAGCTTAGGAGTTTTTCTTAGATTTACACAAATCACTTGTGAGTAAAATTAGGCAAATATGTGTAATGTTTGAGAAGTGACAGTCACATGAAATCAGTTGAAAAGTACTAGTATTGATCTGTGACACAGGAGCTAACTATGCACACCTGTGATTTGTTTCATGGTAAAACAAACGTCAGCTTGCGTACACCACCTTCAAAGCTTTTTCATCTGTTCATAACTTTAGCATGTAATGATCCTTCCAGTGAGAAACTATGATATTGTGACTGTGTTTAAACTTAAGCCTACTGATGACATGTCATAGTTGGGTTGTACTTTCTTCAGGTAAATTTATGGGACTTGTGGAGGAAATTGCTGCTGTGTTACTAAGACCTTCAGATTTTAGCCCAAACAGATGTGATTTGGAAAAAACATACACTTTATTTGCTCTTTCTACAGCTTTTCCTTGGGCCAATTACTGTAAACATTTGGAACTCAGTATTTAATTACTAATTCCAGTATTTTAAGTGCATTGCTTAATGTGCTTGTTTGCATTATAGCAGCATCAAGGTTAATTATGTTAATTTTTGCACTCAGTGCTCTAAAGCAACATGCAGTAGGTTCTCTAGAAACAACAGATATGTAGAGGTAACTCTTTTCACCACCCACATTATATTATGAGTACAACAGGGTACTCTGACTGCTTTGGCAATGAACATTAAAAAAAAAAAAAAAAAAGCTGATCCTGAAAATACCATTAGCATTATTTATTTTGAAATTGACACTGCTCAATTTTCAGGCTAACACCCAGATTTATCTGTGTAGCTCAGATAATCCAACACATACACAAATCAGCCTAAAATGCCTTTTCCTTCACCTCTGTTCTATCCATTTAATTTTTGGAAAAGGTGAAGAAAACATAGATCGAGAAAAAGAAATCAACTAAGGAATTTTGTTTATTATGGTTGGACAGCTGCAGTTGGTCCACTAAGGATCACTTTATGTTTTATTTTGATTGAGGAGATACCAGTCTGCCAACCATAATTTGTACAATGCTGCTATTGCAGTTGAAAATAGATGACCTTTTGCAGCTGACAGTGGTACTAATTAAGGTGTCATTGCATGGCAAAATTTTCCATCTGTGACATAATCAGTGGTGGGCTTTTTGTTTTTATTTCTGCATATTGATATGTTGCCAATTTAACCAGTTAGCCTTTGTCAAAATCGTAGTGTCCCCCCTTAACTTGCGTGAAGTTTAATTCTAATCGTATATTAAGTTAATAATGTATTTGGTAAATGTTGCTGCGTAACTTGCACACGTGTTCAAAGTTAACAATTTTGCTGAATCAGGATTATAATTTAATTTTTCACAACCAGATTTCATTGGAGAATGAATATTTGTCCAAACAATATTTTTTAAAAACTTTCTTAGGAAAATAAAGGTACTCTTTTTTCAAATTCCCATCTTTATATTCTTGGATCTGCAGTCTTTGCCCATGTGGCTATGCACCTTTCCTAGCTTTTATGCTGTCTTTTCCTCCTGTAGGAAGACATAGTCATCCTATGAGTCTTCAGTTTGTTTCTCATTTCATGCCTATTTTTCCATCTCAGAAGACAGATATGGAAAAAAATTATACTGTCTTGTCTAAATCTTAACTAGAGTCCAGTGATCACCTTTTTCTTTGCCTGTAGCTCTGCCAATGTTTTTCAGTATAAGAGAGAAAAGTGGAATGCCATTCTACAGCCATCATGTAGATTATGTCAAGTCTGGATTATGCAAATTTATTTTGTACTGGGGAATGATTTCACTCAAAATAATGCCCATACATACATTTAATTTAAGATAAAAGCAAGCAATACACCACTGGATTTCAATGACGAAAGTAATACTGGTTTGCTGTTCCAGCACCTCTTATGCTTTGCTGACTTTCTCCAAATAACAGGAGCATATGAGATAGAAGTATTTCAATGTCCATTGATGTTTGATGTTTTTCATCAAACAAGTCTCAGAGGTAAAAAAGAGCAGGATCTGACCTTTCATGAAGAAGAAACAATTATCAGCTTGAAGGATTCTGTTTCTGGAATTTGCCCCAGTGAAGTTCAGATTAATTAATTTTTTGGTCATGCTCCAAAAACCATTTAATATACCATTTTGCATGTGAGAAGTAACTGTTTTGGGGAAAAAAAGGACACTAGGATAGTATAGGCATGGTGTAAGATACTCTCTAATGGGCTTTACTAATTGTCAGCTCTAAGTTAATATTCTGTTGCTATAAAACAATTCTTTGATAAAAGCGATAAAAAATTTACAGAGCAGCAATATAGCATTGTTGCAATTCTATATCCAGGCCAATTGAGAGGTAAAGCAAAAATACCCTCAGAAATCATAAGCTCCTGGATCGCTGCACTACCCTATAGTGTTTCTCTAGGAAAATATATTTTAAAATATAAATTTTTAAAGTGTTGGTAAAGCTTGCTCATCTAATTTTTACTCCACTATGGAATTTAATGGAAGTTTTGCTTGTTTTTATAGGATTTAGGCTTTACTGTTTCATCAATAATTGTTTCTTTTTAACTAAATCTTTAAGAACTTTTCAGTTTGTTTTTTTTCTTACATTCTCAACTTTGGCAAGATTCACACTAAGAGCTATGAGTTTTGTATCACTGAATACTTAGCAAAATAGTAAGATTTCATATTATTATTTTAAAGAATTATAGTATGCACTTTTGCTTCTTCATGTAGGATGCTATTTTTTTCAAAGTACTAGGCATATTCTTTGCCTGAAATATTTACAATCAACTATAAAACAGGGGTGTGTGTTCTGGAGAATGAAATAGGAAAGAAACACGTGACTTACAAATCCCATAATACTTTTCTTTCTACTAGTTAATCCATCAGGCACTGGACTATATGGATTTCAACACTGAAAAGTAATACAAGATTTACAAGATTGAAGATCTAGAGAAGTACCTCCTCTTCTTTGCAGTGTACAGCTTCTGCCTTTCCTGTGATTCTGTCAAGTAGTTGTATTTCAACCAAAGGTATCAAAAGTCAGCAGTAAAACTACTGGCTTTGATACTTCCTGGAGGAATACCCGAGGTTCTCTCTTCAGCACTGGCCAAGGCCATTTAATGAGGTATGTACTTAAGGATGTGAGTAGCTCCACTGATGTAAATAAAATCAAGCCTGTATTTACTTGCTTAACCAAAGAGGCATCTAAGGTAGAGTCATAGAATCATAGAATGGTTAGGGTTGGAAGGGACCTTCAAAGGTCATCTAATCCAACCCCCCTGCAAGGAGCAGGGACATCCCTGACTAGATCAGGTTGCTCAGAGCCCCATCCAGCCTGGCCTTGTAATGCTGATGTAATGCTGTAATGCTGATATATTTAGATTTGGAATTTGGACAACTTAGATTTAATCTGATTTTGAGGTATTTGTACTGTGATACTGCGAAACAGCCTATTTCAATACAATTATTTAAAGTGTATAGCTTGTACAAATGGCACACCTCTATATCCCAGTTTTAAAGATAACTGAAACAGAACCACTATCTCTCACTGTTTGTCTCTCACTATCACTTATCTGTGCAGAATTGCAATATATTGTAAATAATTGTAATTCATATCAATATTGTAAAAAAAATTGATATGAAGAATTCTGTTTTTATTGTCCATGTGCTTATAGTTCTTCAACTGCTAGGACAACATATCTTACATCTCACTTGTGCTTATTTTGAGAGATTACTTTCTATGATGCAAAAAATAGAGCTGACACAACAATTTTAAATCAGTGACATGCCAGCAGTTTTACAACACACTATGTCTAGGGTTGCCAAAAAAGCACGAAAAAGAAATTCCATGCAGTGGTGGGATTTTCAAAGAGGGAAGGGCAGCTGTAGCTGGAAGCTTGCCAGAATGCTTTCTTCCAAGGACTGCATATGTCCCTTCGTTGCAGCATGTTGCAGGGAGCATGACTGACTCAGTAATCTATTTTCAGTTTACTGTCATGTTTATGCAACCCATCAGTTTTCAAAAGTGGCTGTGATTAGGTAGGAGCAAGAGCAGGCCCTATGCCATTCTTTATGCTTGTTCAGTTCATTGCAACTAATTCCAGTAGGTTTTTGATGTAAGACCTGTGACACGACAGGAAAACTATTCAAATTACAGTCTTCCTTGCTTTTTCTTAGGAACTTGCTGATTTTGTCCCATCATGTGCTCTAAGTCTAGTTGTGTGATCGGTTTTGTGTTTATTAACTCTTGATGGAAATATTTTGTAGTCTTGACTTCTGTATCATACTACTGGGGAAAAAAAAGGAGCTGTTCCGATCTATGTCTCAGCAATCTAAAAGAATTTTTTCATGCCGTCACTGAATTCAGTCTTTAGCACTCAAAGAAATCTGCAAAAATGACTGGTTTGGACAAGAACTCTGAATTTTGTTTGCATAATGTTGAGAATAGCAGTTATGTAAGAACGCAAGTTAGCTGTGATTGAGGGAGCAATGAAAATGAAATGACATATCAAAAAGGTATTATTTACAGGAAATAATGGGTTATATACTACACTGTTTCTGTGGGGTAAAAAAAAATATGAGATTGACTACAATCACGGCTCATAAATATGGCTGGAGACAAGAGGTTAAATTAACCATTAGCAAGAGATTGACGGGTTGGTTTTCAATCAACACCATGGTGATGTCTTCCTTTTCCTCTCTAATTATACCAATGTACCTCTTAAATGTTGATTTGGTGCTGTCTGGATGCTGTCCCAGGTCATGTAGTTGAAAAGCGATGGCATATCATGACAACTTATTTCTTCATTGTGGATGGCGGATATTGTCGACATACGGGTTATTTTCTTCCATATGAAGTAATAATGCTTGCTGCTGAGGCATTGTGTAGGAATTGTGAAAAATAAGTTAGATTCAATGAGACAACTCAAAACCAATAAAAAACAGGTTAATCAAAGAGGTCAATCAAATTAATGTTCTGGATTTGATCATCTTTAGTAAGCAGAAACAATCCCCCATGATTCTATTCTGCTTCTATTCTGGGACAACCCTTTGTCATCCCTCTGACTGACCACTCCAACAACACTGCACTTCCTCTTCTGGGACCACATTTCTCAGCCAGGAGAACACGGAGAACAGCAGTGGTTGGTGGTGGGCAGAAAAAAAGTTGTTTTTTAATGGATCCCTACCAACAACGCAAAGCAATGTACACACTGAAAATATCTACATTTCTAAAACCTCAAATATGAGGAAAACCTAGGAATGAAGAGAGTGCTCCAGCTAGTCCTGATTGCCATTATATCTATTATCACTTGTCGTTGCCCACCCAGTGTTCACTGTGCACTTGACAATTTCTTATTAGTATTCATAGAATTATATGCAAGAGTCTAAACCACAGATCACTAGGATATTTATTAGGAAATGAGACTCTTGAATAAGAAATGTGATTCAAAAAATCTTCTAGCAATATATTATCTTGACCTCTGCATATGCTTTTGCCAATTTTATGACAGAGCAACGTTAAATTGAGGGGGTGGTGTAAGCTAGGAAGGATTATGCAGGCCAGAGGGAACAGATCCTGTTACTGTTGCGTTCCAGATACTGCATTCCAGAAATATCTGCGTTCCAGATATTTCTAATTTAAGGGTTTTCATAGGACAATAGTTTTGAAATAGTACACACAGTACTTGTTTACAGGAGTTACTGGACTTCACTGAAACATATGTTCAACTTTCCCTCTTTTTTAATAAAGATTTTTGTTTCTTCATCCCCGTTTCTGCAATGTGAAGTGAGTTATGTATAGGATATGTGGGAAGACCCACATAGGGTGTGTGGGAAGCCCTCCGTCTGAGGCCTTTCAAACCAGGTTCTTCCACAGAAGTGTGGTGGGTTGTGGGAACAGAGGATGGTGAAAGGGAGCTGGCAGACATATATTCACATGGAATATATTAAGCACATTCCAGTCGCTCCTCTGGGTTTCCCCAATAGCTTGAACCTCTGCATCTGACTCATTTGGTTTTATGACCTCTTGTTGGCCCTCCTTTTGTGCTCTTGATGTTCCTTTTCCTTCATCATGTCTTTGCCCACACAATTTGTTTCTCTAATGTGCTTCATCTTTCTAGTAGTCGAAAGCAATGTGCTTTCCATCCACTGTTCATGTACCCTTAGTCCTTTCCCCTTACTCTTCACTGTTTCCTCCACAGAATTTCAGCATATTCATGTGTTAGTGGATAGCTACGCAGTGCTTTTATATTAAATGCCTTACCACACGTATGCCAGCTGATTCTTGAATTATCTTAGAGTGTGATTGTAAGTATTATAAACTGTAATGGGCTTCCCTTTCGCATTCGGAGTTGAACTCAGACGTTCCCAGATTCCTTCCCTGCATTTCCATTGCTAGGCTTTTCTAAGAATACTGAATAAACTAGTAATCCTGCTCCACATCAAAACTGTGAGATGCATTTCAGAATACCATTTGTAATTACATTTGTCATTCCACAACATTTGGCATGCTGCTGCTGGTGGCCTACTTGTTGACAAGTAACAGATTTTGTGACAGGCCACACAATATACCATAAAACACTGACTATCAACACTGGGCAATCAATCAAACAGGCTTAATAATACAATGAGATTATTATTTGAGGAATACTAAGTATTCTTAGGACCCTACCCAGAGATGAAGGTGGTTTTGCTAACTCATGCTGCCATTAGACCAACTAGCCTGCTGTTTTAATACAGGAGTATGAAATAACTTCTGTGTTTCTATCTTGTCAAGGTAGATAGGGGAAGCCCTAAAGAAGGGGATGAGGGACAAAAGTGGCTGGTCTAGCAATGAAAAAACACATCGAGCAGCCAAGCTTGGAAGAGAACTTGCACTGTGATTTATGCTTTGTAGCCACTGCTGTGTGTTTGCAAAAAAGACAGGACCCAGGGAGGGAAATGTTTGGACTGTATTCACTGGATGTAGAAGCAGTGTGGGAACTAAGCACTTCTTTTCCTAAACCATTATTAGAGCATGACAGAAATTAGTTGCAGTCTCTTAGCTAAGCTTTCTTACAACTAGTGTAGCCCCAAAAGATATCGTTTTTCAGGCAGCTAGCTGACTTGAGAGCCAGCAAGACATTAATTTTAATCCAAACTATTTTCAAAGATTGTGTATTTTATAATAATTATGTGCTAAGAACAGCTTCTTACAATATGAAAGTTCACATGGCTCTTTTGAATAGAATGTTTGACAAACTTGAATATGGTGCTACACTTGGAGTTATGTGTAAATTAACCTGCATTGATTCCTTTACTGCCATTTTGTGGTGTTGCTATCTGTTCTCACACTAGCTTAAGTATGAGTGTTAAGGTAAGCTCATACTATCTGCAGTGCAGTCAATAGTCTTTTTGTAGGGTGGCATATAATTTTTACCTTTTCAAGCAGTAAGTATTCAAGAGAAAGTTTTAACTTGAAAGTTGATTTAAAAAAAACCCAAATCAACAAACACAAAAACCCACAAAAGATGGTGGAAGGCACATGAATTTTAAGTTTGTGGGTAAGCGGGCTGAATAATTTGTTCTGTAGTTGTCTCTGTGGAGGGAAGAGACGTGTTAACTATGGAAGAACATCACCATTGAAAAACAAGGTTTGTCATTTAGTCTGAACTGCAAATGTCCACAATGTTTTCATTTTGGATCATACTCTGATTCACTTTAAAATGGAGAGAAGTGTACACACTGACAAGGAACTAGTCCAAACTCTGCTCTTAGCAGCAGTATGGAAATAACCAACAGCTAATTGGCATGGTTAGTTGCTTTGCCTTATTTTCCAAAGATTATTAAGCAAGATCAACAGCTTGGAAGAAAAAAGTTGGTCTTTGCTCATGCCGCCATGAACACCTACTAAGTCATAGTAGGTGCAGCCAAGCCTTCCCAGATGACCAGGAGGCAGTTGCATTCTTCAGCTTTGGTGAAAGCAACTGTCTTGGGGGAAACTAGAGGAAAAAATACTACTGTTTATGGTAGCTGGAACAGAAGGAAAGAATGTCAGAGGTGAATGACTGAGGGAGAGAGGGAAGGAAATTACTAAAGACTGGCAGGGACCAGTGTTTCAGGGCATGATAGCCTATGTGTTTGTGACCTAGGTACCTGTAGCAGTTATCTGGGGCAACGTAGACAAGTTCAGCCTCATAGACTGCGCTTCCTTTGCAGCTAGACCACTGCCTCCAGTGGTATTGAACTACATGAGGGTAGCCCTAGGAACCATTTCTACTGGTACTAGTTTTGGTGAAATGGCCTAGTGTGCTAGGGGAATGTGAAACAAACTGTGAGAATGTGTACAGTATTTGAGATAGCAGTGCCCAAGTGAGCAACTATTGCAGTTTTTCATTTTTCCTCTAACAATCCAAAAGCCATATGACCACTTTGTAGGAACTAGAAACTTAGTTAAAGAGCCTGTGAGAGTTACTCTTGTTTAGACAGAGATGTGTGACAGTTTCCAGAAGGAGGATGTGTATATTGGGTTCAATGCAAATTGCTGCCCACTAATGTTGCTGTCTATGGCCAAGAATTAAGAGGCCCAAATTCTCATTTCACAGCAGTCTTTTATATACCCCGTCGCGTTGTCCACACAAGGTCCCAGTGGTCTACTAGAGCCTTCGTTATGATGTAGTAGAGTCCCTTTCATTAATATCATTATAGTCATTTGGGAAATGGTGGACATACAGGCACAAAGGTGTTAAGAGACAGATGGTAAACCCAAATGGAGCCCTACTCCATGTGAATGTAGCCGATAATATAGACAAATAAAGCCTAGTGAGATGGAAACAGTTGGGTCAAGCCAGTAAATACAAGCCTGAATTCTGACACAGCTACTGAAAGAAATAGAACCATAGCCAAGAAGACCCTTTAATGACTCTATTTAGACTCAGTCATAAACTTTGGACACAAAGCAATTTCCTAGGGTTTTTTTTTTCTTCATAGTTCTCTTTAACAGTATTCAAATAGAAGTTTTGAAGAATTAGTACCTTATGTTGGTAGGTGTCTAGCTTAAAATTTATGGTTCAAACCAAGCCCAACTAAATAATTGTCAGTGGTATTTTCTGCCTGCCAGTGTTTTAATTTTAGATTCATTTAGAGGTGACCAAGAAAGAGGACACTTGTACCAGAGGAAATTTGAATAGTTCACCATCTTTATTCCAAATTTGACAAAAAAAAAATGAAGCACTGAGGATACATTTTTGGTTCTGTGCTTAACTACAATGAATTACAGTTCTCAGTGAGAAGATCTTTGTGAAATATCAATTTTTATAAAATCACTGTGTGTTAAATGATTTGAAAATTCAGCTCTTTAATTTAAAATATCCCTTTCTTATATTGAAATTAAGCAAAATGACCTATCTTCATGGAATTTCTGCTACAGTTTTCAATTAAGTTAAAACAATATCTCCTAAGGGGGAAAACAAGGTCTGACTCATTTATGGGTACTTGCATGCTAGCCAAAAGGTTGTGGTGTTACCAAATTTTCAAATAATATTATTTATTTTATATTTTTAAAAATAATTTTTATGCCAGCATGAACCTGACTTAATAAATATTTGGCAGTTGGCATGGAAAAAAAGTCTATTCTATTGCAATTACATTCACTCAATATTATTAATATGTGCTAACTTTGAATAGAAGAACTCTTCAATTTTTTTAAAAGAAAGAGTTCTAAAAGTATTTATTGGGATGTTAGCACTGTGAGGTAGGTGTGTTGATGACACATACATTTTAGACAGCCTAAAATCTGGCTATTCAACTATTGCTACTAGACCATTAGGTTTTTAGTGAGTGTCTTAGATTCTCATCTCATTTACAAATTAGCACTGAAGACCCTGTTACGCTAGTGTAATAGTGTTTACCTTTTCCTGAACTGCTGTGAGAAGTGAAACTGTATTTGTCCTTGCTGTTTCATGAGGCCCTCATCTGTTAATAGAGAAAACAGAGGTCACCTTGGGAAAGAACGTAATAAAAGCCTGGAACAAGGACAAATTTGGAGTTTGGTGGTGCTAACATACAATTCTTTTAACTACACATTTGCGTTTGCATAGAAGTTTTATAAAATGGAGTAGCTAATGCGGGTTTCTTGTCTCACCACCCAAGCCGTGGAAGGCACAAGCAGGGACTGCGAGGACGAAGAACCGCCCACTGTACTCGAACAGCAGGTTCGGGATCATCTGAGGAACCTGAAGGTGCACAAGTCCATGGGGCCTGATGAGATCCATCCGCG
>JAAGAY010006311.1:0-17900 GCA_011801015.1 Ardeotis arabs | reverse complement strand
GGTAACTTTAAGGATTTCTCCCTGTCCTTATCTCAAACCTCGAGCCGTTTTTCTTCTATTATCTCCCCCTGTTCTCTCGGAGGGTGGGGGGAGTGAGAGAGAGACTGCGTAGTCTGGTCCCGATCCGGGCTGAACTACGACATAATTTCACCTCAAATCTCTCTAAAAATCACTATATCTTCCCAAAACATTCTAACCTGGGTTGACATAACTTCTACTTCCCTAGCTCTCCTTTGTAAACTAAGATTTGACAGACTCCCTCCCTCCACTTTTACATTTTCAAACAGTAGCTCTGCAGTATTCTTATTTATTCTGCTTTTTCGCTACTAGACATTTCTAACTCCTCTCCCGAACTTCTACTCTCTCCAGAGCACACAAGCTACTCCCCAAAAAAATGAGCTAACCTGAGCATTCCACAGAAATATGATTCCATCATCTCCTGCAGATGCAAACCTGAAATGGAAAAAAAAAAAAAAAAGCTGTGAAAACTTCAACATAGCATAATGTAATGGAAAAGCAGTAAACAGTCACCTAAGAAAAATAATTACAAAACATATTAGACTCTTGCTTTAAAGAATAAATACACATTTGTAAATCCCAATTACAGTGTATAAGCTGAAGTCAGTACATTTAAATAGTTGTTTATGAACACATACTTAATATAAGAACAAGGTTGAAGAATTGCCAATACATACTATTATGATAAGCTCTTCAAATACATACTATTATAATAAGGAATTGGCTGGATGGCCGCACTCAGAAAGTGGTGGTCAACGGCTCAATGTCCAAGTGGACACTGGTGACAAGTGGTGTCCCTCAGGGGTTCGTGGTGGGCCCGGCCCTGTTCAACTTCTTTGTCGGCCACATGGACAGTGGAATAGAGTGCACCCTCAGCAAGCTAGCCGATGACACCAAGCTCTGTGGTGCCATTGACATGCTGGAGGGGAGGGATGCCATCCAGAGGGACCTTGACAGGCTGGAGAGGTGGGCCCATCCAAAACTCATCCAGTTCAACCAGGCCAAGTGCAAGGTCCTGCACATGGGTCATGGCAATCCCAGGCACAAATACAGGCTGGGCGGAAAATGGATTGAGACCAGCCCTGAGGAGGGGACTTGGGAGTGATGGTGGACGAGAAGCTCAACATGAGCAGGCAATGTGCCCTCGCAGCCCAGAAGGCCAGCCGCATCCTGGGCTGCATCAAGAGGAACATGGCCAGCAGGTCAAGGGAGGTGATTCTCCCCCTCTACTCTGCTCTGGTGAGACCCCACCTGGAGTACTGTGTCCAGTTCTGGAGCCCCTAACATAAGAAAGACATGGACCAGTTGGACAGGGTCCAGAGGAGGGCCATGAAGATGGTCACAGGGCTGGAGCTCCTCTCCTGTGAGGACAGGCTGAGAGAGTTGGGGCTGTTCAGCCTGGAGAAGAGGAGGCTCCAGGGAGACCTTATAGCAGCCTTCCAGTACCTCAAGGGGGCCTACAGGAAAGAAGGGGAGAGACTCTTCAGTAGGGCCTGTTGTGACAGGACTAGGGATGACGGTTTCAAAACAGAGGGAAGTAGATTTAGATTAGATGTTAGGAAAAAATTTTTTTACACTGAGGGTTGTAGAACACTGGAACAGGTTGCCCAGAGAGGTGGTGGATGCCCCATCCCTGGACACATTCAAGGCCATTTTGGACGGAGCTCAGAGGAACCTGATCTAGTCAAAGATGTCCCTGCTCCTTGCAGGGGACTTGGACTAGATGACCTCTGAAGGTCCCTTCCAACCCTAATCATTCGAGGATTCTATGATTCTATTCATGTTTACAAATATTTTCCTGAACTACAACACCTTTCTTCTAGATTCTTTGCAGTTACGATGTTCATGAAACTGGCTAACAGAATAAGTTTCCAGGTATAAAGCCACAGGGATTTTTCCCCGTTCTTTCTTCCACATATCCTCCTGCTTTATTCTATTATAGCTAAAAAAACAAAAACAAAAACAAAAAAAACCCCAAAAAGTGTAACCTGTACTTTCTTCAAAGCCCCTTCTTTAAAAAGATTAAAGCAAAAAACAAGGTTCCATTGTTCTGATAACAATACTTTGTCTTCAGTTGCCTTTTTAGTTCTATTATACCTTGTTTTGTCATAATGCCAAGAACTTAAAATAGCAAGACTCTTATAATTCAGCAATAACCCTTTGAATTCCAGTTCCTTTCTTGAGTAATATTGGAGGTGTGCGCCACTTGAACAAAATTCTGGGAGGAAAACCGGTGTTTGAAGGAAGGCATAAGTGCAATTCATCAACACAGAAGTTCAATAGAGTGCTGTTTTGTGTATTTTCCTCCTTATCTTCTAATTAGGACTTCTGTTTAAATATAAAGGTATATTGTAGTCAGTTACTCTACAGTTACATTCTGTTCACCAAGGTAGAGATTCATGGGTCACCTGATTCTTTTCCAGTCATGATCACCATTGTCTATAACCTTGTCTGTTTCCTGAAGGAGCAAGGAATGGTCAAATGAGCATCAAAAAAAAGCTATTCTTAAAATGTGTTATGAACTCTGTTTATTTTAATGTGTCAGGTGCTAGAGTATTACATGCCATTTTATCTCAGTCCATTTTCTGAAAGACTCTTGCTGAAGCTTAGCCTTCTTTAGAGATCTTCCAATCAATATGGCCCTCACTTCATGTCCAAAAAATACAAGAGAAAAGAAGAAAAAAACCCCAGCTTTCTGTTACATTTATACAGGATTTATTTAGTATCTTCAAAAACCAATCTGAGAAAATTTTCCACTCACTGGTTTTAGCTGAGCCACTGAGAAAACAAGAAAATCCTTCTGCAAAATTCTCAATAAGATGATATTATCTAAAGACCTGAAGCGTGAAACTTGGCTTACAATAGTTGACAAAAAGCACACAATGGAATAGCTGCAAAAACCAAATAAAAACATTTCAGAAGCTGTGTAACAATATTAATTTTATTGAAAAGAATCAAGTGAAAAATACTATCAGCTGTTTAACAATCCAGAAACTACCATATTCTAGATAAATAAAACTTTAGAATTACTGTCCAGTGAAGCAACCAGTAAACTCCTCAAACTTTCAGAATATTAACCAGCTATATAACTTACTCCTTATCCATATGCTATTTTATAACCTATCTTCAATGTGGCCATCCAGGCTTTAGTTTTACACTGATTATTGTTAGTCTAGCTTCAATAATTCACCTGCTACCATAGAACAAACCCCAAAATCGTAAAAGATTTATTTGCATCGGACAATGCCTGCAATCTAAGAATACTCTGATATTTCTATAAAGACAAATTACGTCTATTCAGTATATGTTTGGGGAAAAAGGTACTTTGAGGAAAGGTTATCTTAACAACTTGTCTGGGAAAAAAAAGGATTGAAAAAAATCCCACAAGGATCTTCTATTTTTATATTAATCTTCTGGTGGATTACTATAAAGTAGAAAAATAAACTTTATGGTAATGTATGTAATTTTTCTGATATATATATATTTATGACATTAAGAATACAGACTGACAAGCTAAAAAATCTCCATGGAGTCTTCTGTGATTTTTTTTTTTTAATACATGTATTTACAAAATTATTAGAAAACAAGATTCTGCGGGCATTCCAAATTTGGAAGAGACTACCTGCCCAATCAATGTGCATGGGGAAGGAGAGAATCTGCCTTCACAAAACACCTGCTGTACACTGCAATGATATAAAGCAAACTCCCATGCACATTAAGTTTGTGTAGCATATTGATGAATACATTAGAAATCCCCTCCTGAGCCTAATCCATAAAAGACAAAAATTACTGCAGCTTTTTAACACAGACACTCTCGTCTGTTAGATATGTTCATACTTCTAAAGGTTTTCTATTGAATTCTCCACATTAGCTAAGAGTCACTACACGTACTGACTAAAGGCTCCACAACCTTACTTTTAAGGCAGAGAAATATTTCCCCTCCTGCAGGACTGTTAAGTTAGAGAACATGTAAGGCTAATTTAGACAAAGCTAGGATAGAAGCCAGGTATCATAACATAAAACCACCATAATTTGTTCTCTCAGTCACAATTCCAAAGTGCCAATGGTCAACGCAGTCACTTCACTTCTGCTTCATAACAAGTTTTCCAGTTTTTAGATAACTCCATCCTCAGAGTTCATAATAAAGTTGGACCTAGCTACAAGGAACTAAGGACAGAACAGATAAAGATTGTCAGGGAATATACAAAAAAGTCCACAAAGCTAAAAGTTGGAAGAGAGAAACAAAGGAACTGTCAGGTTTCAAAGAAGTACAGCAAGTTGAACAAGGTCAAATTGAAGGAGATATGTAATGCAAAGATTAGGCATGTGTTGAATATTACTAAGTAGTAATTCTTAATAAACTGGTGAAAATTTCAAAATTTGAGAAGTTCAGAAAAAAGTTGCATTAACTGAAGCTCTAGTGAATTAAGCACTAGATTTTCAGAAGGAAGCATAACAAAAGATTGGAAAGAAAGGAACAGCCACATTCAATATTGTTGAGAATGTCAGGTTCAATTGCTACAGTGTACCTGTAGGAGTAGATTACATTCTTGCATACAACTACTAGGTGAAATAACAGCTGTCCTCAATTCAAAAACGTAACACATATGCATCCACTCGGAACAGAAACAGACACAGACACCAGTGCGTATTGTCCTGGGAGAAAGTGTACGTATGCATGTACAAAACCAGCAACAGCTTGAAAAAGAAGGGCTTAATTAGCCAAAGGCATTTCTTTCAAACAAATTAATTTGTACCAGGAAACATAACTCCATCACCATTATTTTCTCATGAAAGTATAACTTACAAGAGAAGTCAAAAGATGCAGTAACATACAAAGGAAAGGGAGTGTTCAGCCCTTGCCTTCTTTAACTCCAGGCTCTTCCTGCCCTCCCACATCAAAAATAAAAGGAGAGGATTAAAAATATTACTAAATTTTCATAAATATTCTCTGTAGTATTGACAAGGATGCTGTGAAACAATGTGAAATGCAATTTCATACCTGCAGTCATCTATTTGCACTAGAAATCGCACTATATCTTGATGACCTTTCAAGACAAGGAGCTCTGTGTAAGGATTCTGTATTTGTTCTTCACCAATTGTCTGTACCGATGATTTCTAAAAGTCATACAAAAGAAATTAAATTTATTTTGTACTGACATAATTATTTTCATCAGGTCATTGCAATGTCTTACAATCTACATATAGATTCATGCATGAATGTATAGTTACATTTGAAGTTAAATTAAGTTTCTGAAATATAATTTTGCCTTAATGAAAATCATTACAAAACATTCTTTCTTATTATTTCAAGTAAACAATATCCTTCTATAGCTTGTATTTTAAATTATAATACAGTATTTTCTTTTTAACAACAACATTTTATACTGCTTTAATCACTGCTACACCAAGACAAAAACGTAGTTTAGTCATGAGCTGTCATGTGGAGCCAGCTTCATGACTCAATTCACCATACATCCAGTTTTTCATTAAATTACACCTCTTCCAAGAGGTCTGTGAACCTCTCATAGCTTTCATCTACCGTTCAATTTTAAAATCCAAATAAGGACAGCATATTTAAAATAAATAAGAATAAATGCTGTTCTGTGACATAATATATAAATCATTCCTTGGGACTCTATTCACAAAATACCAAAGCAAACCGCTTAAAAAAACATAGAGAATGATTAATCATTTTCTAGAACAGCATCTGCAATTACCCCCAACTAGACCATTAATTAAAAGAATAATCAATCACTCAGAGCAAGCTGATCACCAGGAAGAGTCAACAAAATATTGCACAGGACTGCAGTTTCGAGGCACAACAGTTCTGCTAATCTCAATCATCAGTTTGTTTCAAGAGAAGACAACTTTCTTTTTGTATTTACGGTCTTCCACAGTCTGGAACTACTTGCTATCAGACATTATGTAAAAAACAAAAAATCTAAATAGCTCAGTAGTAACTCGGTGACAGTACTCTCCTCCTAGATTTATTTTACACAACAGTCAATATAATCTTACTTCCAGGACTGTCTCTTCTGTGAGGACTTCAACATAACCTACACTGTAAAATAGCAACTACTGAACAATATACAACATGCAGGATACATGAGAGGCAATGACATGAACGACAAACATATTATCCTCAGAAACTTCAACATCTTCTTGCAGGAATAATAAATTATTTTCTGTCACTTCTGCATTGATACTATGATACTATTCTTCAGAAGTTAAGAATGACAAAGTTAATAAAGAGGGAAAGAAATCTGTGTTTATTTTTTAAATGAAGAGGTTGTCAAAATGCTAGTTCTTGTGATTTTATCTTGGTTTTGTGCTATCTGATGCATTTCACGAAGCAACTGTTCCTCATTTTATGCAATTATGTGAGAATAGCAGTCTCCATTTAAAATAGTGCAAGTAGCGTCTGCATGGTCATAAAGAAAAGTTGGACAAATATGTAAACTTGGAGTTCAGCTGTCAAAAGTTAATCAAAACAGTCCCTAAAAAAATTCAGAGTTCTAAAAATCCTAAGCAAATCTCAGCATCGCTGGATGACATCAGCAACTGTAGTCAGAAGAGATCTGTTTATTAATAGAGACATACATTCACAAAACAATTGTAACACAGCCTTGAAAAAGTCAGAATTTGTAACAATAACATCCCAATTCTATATTCTGTAGTCACTTCCTATTCAGTCAAGATAGTGCTACTTCTTTTGAACAATGTGTCTAATCTTATTTTTTCTTAGGAATGCCTGGGAATATTGAAAGGTACAGTGCTGACGAAGTACTACAGATAACAAGAAAATAACAGTTTTTCCCCCAGTACTGTCATATAACAAGCTACGTTTTTTTCAGATCTTCATTAATATTTACTGAAGTGTTGGGTTGCATGTGCATTCTTTCTCTGAATAAATCTATTTTTGATATAAACTATTAATTGAATCACCAAGTTTTTAAAAGAGAAAGCTAGATGCCAATGCTAATGGAATCCATTCGCAACTCACATGTTTTATGCAGGACCTGTAAGCATCACAAAATAATCAGTAAAAAACCCTCAGCTTCAGAACTTCCTATAATTCCTGTGATCCGAAGCATTTAAAAGTGCGATTTTTGAAAGCAGTTCACAAAAAATATGGATAGAACGGTATACAGACATACTCATTCATATATGTATCATTGAGCATGATAAATTAGCTTATACGGACCATGATGCTACTGCAGTTAGACTGCTTCCATTACCAGAGTCACTCTGCTTAAGACACTCACCATGGCTATCAACTGAAGAGATTCAGGAGCTTAAGTCTAAATTATTTTCAATCTTATAGCAAAAAAAAAAAAGAAATGGGTAAGGAGAAATTTACATTTCATGAATTCAGGACAGATTTGCCAGAGGCTTTCTCTATTCACCCAGTGCAATGTCACTCTAATACATGTGGCCTTTTTGTGGCTGGCTGAAGCCATAGCACATGAAACAAAAACTGTAAGTTCATAGCTCACACACTGCTGTGGACTTCCTTATCTATTAAGGAAGACTACAGAGAGAATTAATGGTTATGAAGACGATCTTTAGATGAAACATTACACAATGCAGGGGAAAAAAAAGGAATAAAAATAGTCTGGGGACTAACCCTTATTAATACTCATTATTTGTTTTTTTCCACAGAGAAGCAAAATTATCACCATCACTCAGCAAAACAGTGGTAGCAATGGGAACAGAAGTCCTTTGGATCAGGTATAACCAAGCTACAAGTGGCAGCATGAAAGAACTGGACCACACCTTGACTCACGCTCATGCTTTGTTGAATAACAGTGTAACTAAACCATAGCTAGAGTTTAAACTTTGGAGATGGACTCACACCAATGTAGTTTTCTAGCACATCTTAGAAAGCTGTTGCATATTTCCCATCTTCCTCTTAAAAACAACTGCACACAAACCTGCTAAATATGGCTGCAATACAACCAGTATTTTGACTAATGACAAAGGCCAGAAGCATTCCTAGACATTGTCATTCCAAACTGGTACAGACTCCAACTCCCACCAAAGTAACTACTGGCATTTGAAATCACCCATGACATTGTCATGCCTTGCTCATGTATAGCAGATGAAAAACAATTACTTCCTCATATTTGTCTGGATTACAAAAGCACTAAGTGTAAGGACTCCAGTAATAGTGTTAATTAACTCTTGTTAAGTCCAGGCTGAGAACTCCAGTCGAGTCTTAAGGACAAGAAAATCACAGCAATCTCTCCCTCAAATCCAGCAAAACTCTTTTCCCCAGTAAGGCAACAGGAACGATGTCAGTGCTCAGCGCTCTACATAGGCCAAGTTCATTTTGTGGACAAAAAACTGAGAAGAAACGCCAGAAGACTACTACAAACTACAACTAGGCCACATAAATAATAAGTTACTGCCTACAATTTACATTCTCGACCTGGGAGTCCCGAGGGCAGGACTCCGTATGCTTGCAAGCTATACGACATAACCCCCACACAAACCCCACGGGCCCGGCTGTTTGTCTTCGTGGGGTTTTTTTTCCCCTCCCCTCTTCTGCTTCACAGGAGCTGATAATCCCTTCTAACAGCCAGACCGCCTGACAGGCTGTTAGCCGGCCCTGAAGGCCTCCTGAAGGCCTCCGGAGCTCCGGCCTCGGCCCCGGCCGGCAGCCCCCGACTGCGGGGACAGCTCTCCGCTCCCTGCTCCCCGCCCAACGACCCTACAGCTCCCCCTGGCCCCGCCTCCCGCCGCCAGCTGCTCTGCTCTGCCCTCTTCCCCCGCGCCCGCCCGCCGCCCTACCTCCGCCAGGCCCTGCGGCTCCCGGCCGCCGCCGATCAGCCACCGCAGCATCGGGAGCGGCACCTGCGTTCTCTTCCGCCACCGGCGGCTCCCGGCGGCAGCGAGAAAGCCCCTCGCCGCCCGCTGTGGCTCGGCGGGATGGCCCACGGGCGGGAGCACCCGCCGCGGGACAGGCCTTCTTAATCGAGCTCCGCGCGGAGAGCAGCCCGCCAGCGGGCGGGGCCGGGAGGGGCCTTAGCAATCGATCGCCGAGGGGGCGCCGTGCGGCCGCCGGGGGGCGCTGTGAGGGGGCGGCGGGAGGCTCGGGTTGGGCCCGGTTGCGCTGCGGGCGAGTTCTGCAGTTTGACTGGCAAGCGTGTTAATTCCGTATAACGGACAAATAAAGTATTTGCTAGCTTCTTACTTGCTGTCTTCCAATTTCTGACAAAATTTATTCTACAACAAAATAATAATTATTACTCTTTTCATAGAATCATAAAATCTTTAAGGTTGGAAAAGACCTCCAAGATCATCAAGTTCAACCATCAACCTAACACCACCAGCAGCCTGTTCCAGAGCTTGACCACTCCTTCAGTAAAGAAATTTTTCCTAATATCCAATCTAAACCTCCCCTGCCACAACTTAAGGCCACTTCCCCTCGTGCTATCGCTGGCTACTCGGGAGAAGAGACCAGCACCCACCTCCCTACAGCCTCCTTTCAGGGAGTTGTAGAGAGCAATGACATCTCCCCTCAGCCTCCTCTTCTGCAGACTAAACAAACCCAGTTCCCTCACTGCTCCTCATAAGGCTTGTTCTCCAGACCCTTTAGCAGTTTCGTTACCCTTCTCTGGACACGCTCCAGCAACTCAATGTCTTTCTTGTACTGAGGGGCCCAAAACTGCACATAGTATTCGAGGTGTGGCTTCACCAGTGCTGAGTACAGAGGCATTTTGTGACCGTCTTACCTGTTTCCTGAAGTAAACAACCACAAAAAATTTCTGTATATAACAGATTTCCCTTGGCTGTGACTGTTTCCATTCTCCCTCACTGAACCTCCTTTAGGTCTGCAGTGTCCTGGGGCAACACATACAAACGAGGCTGCGCCATCGGGCTAAATGAAAGCCTCACATAATTCACAGTCCTGCTCCTCCTCTCTCCTTAACACAATGATCTTGGCAGCCTTTTTGAATTTTAGGTGCACATGGAGCAAGATCACAAAACCCAACCCAAAAGGCCTCAGAAACCCTGTTCCTGCGCAGACAAAGGTAACAAAAAAACCTTTCGCGTGTACAAATGTGTCCAGCAGGCACTGCGCCGTACACCTGAATCTACACACTTTGCTTATCCACTTTGTTTCAGGTGATCAACACCACACGGTATCATGAGATACCTGAGATTCCCCAAATACCTAGGGCAGGAGATAATGGTGATTTGCTAAAACCTGCACTTCTAGTAGTGACCAACCTGTGTGTGGAAAGCGTGGGATGCATTCTAGCTCTAGGATGAAATGCTGCTATAGTGACATACATTTGACAGGTATTGGTGGCATGCAACCTGAATACTGCCATTTGTTAACTTCTGTCAATTCTTTGCAGCTTCTCAGCAAACTAAATTTGATGACAGCCACAAACCAGTTTTAGAGCAGATGTTTACTCCTACTACTTTAGCATATCGTGCTTTTCCCTTTCAGTTCAGCTGTGCTGGATTCCCAGCTCCGATGCTGTTCCCGCAGACTAAAGGCACAGCCAGTGAGATTACTTTGTGTGTGCAGCTACATCTGCCAGGGTTTCCATGGTAATATTTTGTCATCACCAATCTGCTCTTTGGCAATCTCCCTAAGTAATTTGGTATCTTCTCCAAACTAGCAAGTGCTGACTCATTTCGTTGCATTTCATTTATTGGAAGGAAAGACTGCACAGCATAACACTCCTTACAGTTGCATTAGCTGTGAACCTCAAATAAGTATCCATAGTGATACCTCCAAAAAAAGAAAAAGAGAGGGAAGAGCACTTACTACACCAGATGCGGGGACAGGGAATGCTGCTTACTCAGGTCAGCAACATAAGTAAGGATCTTATTTTTTCTTTAATGCAGTGAGGAAAATACGCTGCTTGACTTTACCTCTCCTTTCCTGCCATACTTCTTTATTTTAACTTACACTGCTGTGTCACAATTCACACACCTGGAAGAGACAGGATAGAAAAAATGCAGTGTGGTACTACACCAAACAACGTGTTTGTAGATAAACACAAAGCTTTGACCTTCATGGCAGTGTCTGGAGGCTGTAAGTGTTGTACTGTCTTTGTAAACACTGTGCTGGAATACACTCTTCAAAACAGGAGCTGGAAATGCACCAGGTTCCTTTGTGGTGAACATGGAGCCTTGCATAGCTTTGATGGTGCATTGGGTTTGCGTGGCAAGGTTTTGATAGCAGGAGAGCTACTGAGTTGGCTTCTGTGAGATGTCAAAAGCTTCCCCCATGTCCAACAGAGCAGATGCTCCAGCTTGCTCCAAGACAGGCCCAACACGGGCCAAGGCCATGGCCACCAGTAACGCTGGTAGCACCCTGTGATAACATGTTTAAGAAGGGGAAAAAAAATGCTGCATGACAGTAGCCAGGAGAGGAGTGAGAATATGTGAGAGCCCTGCAGACACCAAAGCCGGTGAAGAAGGAGAGGGAGAAGGTACTCCAAGTGCTGGAGCAGAGATTCCCCTGCAGCCCATGGTGCAGGCCGCGGTGAGGCCGGCTGTCCCCCTGCAGCCCATGGAGGTGCACAGAGGAGCAGAGATTCACCTGCAGCCCATGGAGGCCCACAGAGGACCAGAGATGCACCTGCAGCCTGTGGAGGACCTCATGCCAGAGCAGTTAGGTGCCCAAAGGAGGCTATGACCCCGTGAAGAGCCGACACTGGAACAGGCTTCTGGCAGGACCTCTGGCCTCATGGAGAGAGGAGCCTATGCTGGAGTAGGTTTACTGGCAGGACTTGTGACCCCATGGGGGACCCATGCTGGAGCAGTCTGTATCTGAAGGACTACACCCCATGGAAAGGACCTGTGCTGGAGCAGTTCATGAAGAACTGCTGCCCATAGAAAGGAGTCATGTGGAGAACTGTTTCCTGTGGACCCCACATTGGGAAGAGTGTGAGGAGTCGTCCCTCTGAGGAGGAAGGAGTAGCAGAGACAACGTGTGATTGAGTGATCGCAACCCTCATTCCCCATTCCCCTGCACCGTGGGGTGGAGGAGGTAGAGAAAGGAGGAAGTAAAGTTGAAGAAGGGAGGGGTGGGGAGGAAGGTATTTTAAGATTTTATTTTTGTTTCTTATTACCCTACTCTCATTTGATTGGTAAAAAATTAAACTAATTTCCCAAAGTCAAGTCTATTTTGCCTGTAATGGTATTGGTGGGTGATCTCTCCCTGTTCTTATCTTAACCCACAAGCCTTTCAGTATATTTTCTCTCCCCTGTCCTGCTGAGGAGGGGAGTGATAGAGCAGCTTGGTGGGCACCTGGTGTCCAGCCGAGGTCAACCCACCACAGATGGACTTCAGGAGAGTGCCTTTTGTCTTGTTAATTAGACCTGACTTCAGAGCTCTGCTTCTGAGCATCTTTGAATCCCTTCTTTAAACTAACAAGGCAGTCTGCTTCCAGCTTTTTTTTTCCTTCCATTTTCCATTTTTCTACCTTTGTATGTTGCATGAATTTCTGTATACTTCTTTTTAAAACCCTTCTTGTAACCTTAAAAAATCAGTTGTTGTTGTTGTTGTTCCAAACCTCTAATGTGTTGTACACTTCCTGGGAGCAGAAACAACTTCTGTATTTCCCAGTGTAGCTCATACAGGTGCTGTGTTTGTCATGATGCCTTGGTAATGAGTGCAATCCACCACAGCGTTCCAGTTGCCAAGCCAAGATGCAGTGTCTTCTGCAATGTAATGGCTTGTTGTTGCTGTAAACCATTGGCCATTGGCAAAGGGTTGTGTTAAGGCTCTTAAACGATATGGAAATGATGGGTCATTTTGAGGACAACTGTCACTGCAGGGGATTTGCAGCGCATGTTACAATTACACTTGCAAAAGGAGACTCTTCCACAAACTTGGCATTTCTTGCTCCCAGGCCTTTGTAGCTGAATGGTGGAATACTTTTTCTGTACGGCTTCCAGCAGGATGGCCTCCCTTTTAGCTCACCACAATGAGATCCTGGCCTCTGCTGTAGTGATTAGGCATAGAAATTGTCACTGGGTTATCTCTTCCTAACATTTCTAATGTGCCACATTAATTATATACATCTTGCCTGGCTGCTTTCGTTACATCAGCCAAATACACTAATGCAAACCTCTAAAAATCCTGAGTCTTCAGAAATAGCGATTTTACAGTCATCTTGTTACGCTGATAATGTTAATGCTCCTGTGAGCTTTGCATCATGGAAGTACTGTGCAGCAGGGTTTGGATACTTAGCATTTGTAATTCTCCTCCAAATGCTGTCACTTTTGTGTCACAGTCATACATGGCATTTTCATTTTCCCATCATGTTATCGCTGAATTAATCCTGAACAATAAGAAGCTTTTCCCAGTTATCTGCAGTCTTACTAATAAACTGCATAATGCCTTGGTTTACTGTAGGCATCAAGATAGTTAAATAAATGGATCAATCTGTTTGCTGCATGAACTTGCATATATGTATGTGTAGGTATCTGTATGTGTACGCACACATATATAACATACTGGTATAGATATGTGTTGCTAACATATATACACATTAGAATTTAATTTTATATCAGAGAGAGAAAAGCTGACTAATGCACTGACATTGCTTCTCTCTTTGCAAATTGCTGAAGCCTATTACAGTTTCCTCAACTTCCACAATTCAAATTTTGCTATAGATTGTATTCATTGTGTAGAGTAGCTAAGAACAAGTAAACAGTTTACAATCAGTCTTATTTTAAGAATTACTTGGAGAGATTTTTACAAAGAAGGAACTAGAAAATGATATTTTAAGAGTGACTTCTCTAAATTAGGCTGTATACCTTTGAGATATGGTTAGTTGTGATTCAGTTTCAAAATCCATGCCCGATCCGGACAGTATTTTCCCTTATGTCTAATAAATACAACAGTTGAAACGTGCCTGCAAGGATTTCACAATCTACCAGGATCAAACACAATCCAAAACAATTTACATATTAAAGAAATAGTTAGAAGCAGAGTAGTCCAGCCAACAGATGATATTTCAATGGGCAGCGTACTTTATACTCCTCCACGACTAGCATATATACGTTAAAAATCCATCCTGCTGTTCCTTATGTTCAATGGTGGTTAAATCCACCACCTTGGGAAATGGCTAACCTTGCGTTCCCCAGGTTAGGTGAGTGATACAAATGCTCAGACATCTGTTATTCCTGCAGAGAAGTTATCACTTTCAATCCATAGGCCCTCTTAGAGGTATGACATGGACCAGGACAATGTGGGATAGCACAGCTAGGTGTCACTTGTATAATCCTGCTGTTTAAGGCCATGATGTCTAACTAGCTCGCTTATTGACTGAAGGTGATTAAAAGTGCTGAGAAAAAACAGACCCCGTGTCTCTTGCCAGTTCAAGGTTGCTGTGGCAGACCTGCAACGTGCCACCAGGGCAAGATGGGGGCATTCTTTCAGGGATTCAGATTTTATCACATCACCGCCTATCTCACATCTAACCATCAGCATATAGAGATTTAGGAGTGGGGTGGGAGATCATCCAGCAATGCCACCCAAGCACATTGAATGGCTCCTCCTTGCCAGAGTCCAGGTTGTGCTAGGCCTGGGATATTAGCTTGCTTTAGCTAAGCCTGGATCTAGACTCCACAAGGAACTTGATAGGGAATGGAAGTTCAGCCGCAAGTGGTAATTGACTTGATTCTGTATACTGAGAGTGTTTCTGCAGCACTAGTCACAGTGCTGTCTCTGAGAGCAAAAATGCTTCCCCTGTGCAGAAAGGTTTGGCTGCTTCCATCAAGAGTTGCTGGAGTTGCCCATGGGCCAAAAAAAAGCGCATGGATTCAGGTTCATAAATGCAAATAAACAATTTTGGATTTTACGAGATTTTTAGAGCTGCAAGAAAAGGCTTTGGCCACCTCTGCCAGTCAATGGCTTCAGCTACCCCTGAGGCCACATTAGAAACTCATGTATTGCCCAGTTATATGGGATCCCCTTTGCGTGCTGCCTTCTTTCTCTGTTACTCAGGTGATCCAAGGTACAGGCAAATACACAACAGCTCTGCCCCTACAGGTAGATGTCCTTCATGATTCACCTTGACACAAGGACCACATGGCACAGGACAGCCAGGTTCCCTGGACTTTGGCCCCAGAGCAGTTCACTCAACAGAAGGATCTGGCAGTCAGTATCAGTGCTTTTGGGTCTTATAACTATGGTGCTGTTCATTATATAAGCTGAGATGGAGTCAAGTGGTGCACTGCTCCCATCCACCCCTTCATGGAGAGTTTCAAGAGTCTGGGGTAGAGAAGGGTGTTGCATTGTTCCTAACTTGTTAAAATTCTCAGGGAAATGGGATTACCTCTCTCCCCGTGACTTTAGATTTAACATCTAAGTGTGCAAAGTGTGTATTAAGTTCTCCTGTCTGGTCTGAAACATAAAAACTCACCAAAAGTGCAGATTAATACTAACAGTGGAGAGAGGTTACCCAGATGTTTCTAAGAGCAATAAATTGTATTTAGTTGTAATTACTGGCAAAGATTCAGGCCAGTTCTCACTTTTGCCACACTGAGTTCACAATCCCCTAATTTGAAGTCAAGGAAAAACTTACGTCTATACTCATTGAATGGATTAGAAATGTGGTCTGTATCTTTCCATTTTCAATGTTTTGATTTGCTGCATTACACAGGTTTTTTGTGCTGGAATGATCACTTCTGTAATATGGCTGATGTAATCTAGCACTTCTAATTAACTAATACATGTTGTGAATAAATATTCTTATTTTTGTGTACCTTGTGTTTGTTTTACATTTATTTTGTGAAAAGAAGTGGAGTACCCTACATAAAGCCATATAGTGGTGTTTCCCTTTGCAAAGTAAATTCATTTGCTTCTTCAGTGCCCGTTTCTTCCATTACGTTCTTGCTGAAGGACTAAGGAAGTGGGTACTATAAAATGGAGCAACACCTTCATGAGTTCCTAGAAGTCCAACTGTACTTTGTGAATAAAATGGAGCAAACAATTGGTTTTTTATCTGACAGTACACACCACAAGCTGCTCTGATCTTAAGTGGAGTGTGATGGCAATATAAGCCCCCAGGTGGCATTCTAACCTTGTTTTTCTAAATCATTTGTTTTCATAAGGAATGGATCTGATTCTTTTGTTTAAAAAGAAATTTTCCTCACCCTCGTGGCAGATTTGAACAAAGAAATTAAAGCTGTACTCTGATCCTTTTTTTTTTTAGGTTTCCAATTTGTATATGTTTGGGTAATTCAAATGCAGTAGCCTCAAACCCAGCTTGAAATCTGATAGACATTTAATGGAGTTATGTAAACTACACTATATTCCAGATATTAAAGTCCGTAAGATGATGATGTACTACAATACCTATTCAATAAAAGATACCATTCAAATTTTAAATATCACAATTACAATAAAATTAGTTAAATTTCAACAACTTTATGAGAAAAGTGTAAATCCAATTATGACTAATACTTTACAACACATGGTTATTAACTGGTGCTGGGTCATGATGAAATCCAGGTAGAATTTGATATTATGGCTACATGAAACCAGGGGGATTCTGGTGGGATTTCCATTCCCTTCCAGGAGTAAAAACAGGCAGCCCTCTGCAAAGAGCATGACCTGCACCTCCTAACTTAGGCACCTAGTTTAGGTGCTGACGGTGCTGATGGTTCATGGGATGACTCCTACAGAGATTGATCTGGACTACCCCAGGTAGCTCCTCACGCAAGTTGCTCCCTGCTGAAGCATTTCTTTCCCTATCACCTTCACGGTTCAAAGGCTGGGGTCTGGTATGGCTCTTGTATTTTTTTCCTTTTCAACCGTCTCAGGCCCAGTCATTACTTTGCTGATGAACACTGATGTGCTTTCTCCCACACTGTCTTGAATGTGTGAGAGGTGTGCCCACAAGAAAACCTCACTTCCCCTCCTCAAATCCCTTCTTCCAACTTTCCTTTGCAATGAAACCCACAACTTCCTTAGAAACCACTGGGCTGATGTGTTGCATGTTGTCTTTATGGCATTGACCAAAACTGATGCCTAATCATGTGCATCATGGGCCAGCCCATCTGCTTCGCCTTGCAATTTCTTCACTTGTATTTGGATTTTAAGCTCTTTGAAAGGTGAACCATTTTAGTTTGTATTTGTGCAGCACTCAGACACATGAGATCTTTGTCCCTTTTTAATATTCCAGTGGGATACAGCAGCACAAATAGACAGTAATCATATTTAAGAAAGTAAACAGAGCTGATTTAAATTACTGCTTAAAATATATTGGTATGTAATAAGTCATCAATAAAAGCATACCTACACAGTGCCCTAGATATATTTCAGAGTGTACTTAGGAGGAGACAGTAAGCCAGAGTATCATCAACTACACTTCCTAAAACAACAAAACTCAAATTGCTGCAGCAGTGTAAGACTGTGGATAGCCAGGAGTCACAGAAGGAAAATCTAAAGTTCAAATTCTAATTTGTCTTGTTGTGTTTCAGCCCTAAAACTCTCGACAGTACATCTGAAAATTCATTTCACTATATTTTTAGGGACTAAGCTGTAGGTCATACATTAAAAACTTCTTTGAATTTAAACAGATTTTTAAACAAAGCCATGTATACTTGTGCAGAAAGACTTACGAATAACCCTTTTTAGACTGTCTTGTATTCTGCATGTGACATGTTTCTGTTTAGTTATCTTCCTATTTGTCAATCACATTTTTCACCCTGTGTTTTCTAGTGGTATTTAGGTATAGCTATGGTCAAGTGTTAAGCATAGACTTATAATTTTAACAGCCTTTCCCCTTCATAGCAGGTGCAAAAATGGTCACAGGGTATTCTTTTCTTCTCCAGTTCAGAAATGGTTGAGAGATTCCTTTGCCCTTAAAAAAAAAAAAAAAAAAAAAAAATTCCTT
>JAAGAY010006310.1:45924-77769 GCA_011801015.1 Ardeotis arabs | reverse complement strand
GCTTAGGTACAGCGGGCCCGGTGAAGTGTGTTCAGCCCCAGCAGCCCGCCGAGCCGTGCTTCACGAAGTGTATAAGCACAGAGTAAGCCTGTAGGGAAGCTTCCTGCGTGTGCCTTGCCGTTCCGGGTGTAGGGCATGGTAGGGGTTTCTGTGGTCAGTGGTCTTGTATGGGCTTTTTTTACCCCCTATAAATTTGCCCAGCTGTTTTTTGAATCTCTATAAACTTACAGCTTCCTAAAAACTCTTAGCATGTAACTAAGCATGTATTTCTCAGTTTTACTATGTGCTCTGTTTGTTTTTTTTTACTTTGTCACCAGCTAGTATCATCTGATGATAGTCAAGATATTCTAGGGTCGTGTCGGATGCACTACCTTCCATGCAGAAGAGTTGTCGTTTACACAGTTGTTTCTCAATTGGAAGCTGTTGCGGGTCTGATTAGTTTGGCCCTTTTCCTTTCTGCCTGCAGGTTGGGTTAAACTGCAGTGCTAGGGCCAGGAACTCCTGTCTTTACCTCAGCTAGAGGTGTGATGTTTGGATGTTGCCATGAAAGCCGCCCTGAAAGAACATTGCTTAAGCTCTGGAGATAAAAGGCTAATGCATTGTGTATTGATACAGCACCTGAGGTCTGTGGTGCTTTACAACTGATGGTCGCTTTCTGAAACTGAAGTGTTGGACTATGATTTAATCATTTCTGTTCCTTTGGCCACAGTGTAGTCATTATCTAATGCTAGTAAATGAGAGCTAAAATAAAAGAAATAAAAGGGTATAAAGGAACTATTATTAGATTTTTTTGTTCCTATTATTGTTACCGTTTCAGTAAGCCAAATATTAATCATGTGATTATTTTTTTCTGAATTCTAGTCTTACAAATGGCTGTCCTCACATACTTATACATATCCAGTAATTTTTTGTCCCATGTTGACATACAGAGTATTTCAGAAGAACAGCTGAAGCTTTCTAGTTTTTAACAATATGAAAATATGTTTGCAATGTGAACAATGTTTGGTATCAAACATGTGGGATACTTAATGCTGTCTTGAGTAAGAAATAAATAGATAAATAAATGGGTCCTCTAAATATACTGGCAAATATTCTATTGAGACCGTGGAATTACTTACTCTCAATAGGTGTGCCGTAGAAGTATTTAGAGAGTTAGTACTCTTTTGCTACATGGGTACTAATGTGTAACAAAAAATTATGCCTGAAAAATGCCTTCCTAAATTTACTGGGATAAGTATATAAGGTATGCAATAGCAAAAATATTTAGGAAAATACACATTATATTCTGTGTTATGAGAAGTTAGTCTTTTCATTGAAATGGCAGAGAAGCTCACAACTATTTCTGTATGGCATAGTCACTTGTATCGCTTGATGTTGGGTCAGGGATTGTCCAAGGCTTTCAGGAGTCTGCAGATCCTGACACTACAAAATTCAGTTTTAAGAGGAAAACAAGAGCTTTACAGCAGTTAGTGCTTGAACATTAGGCCTCTTGTGTTTTGGGTTTACCTGTTTGTGTGGGAGAATAAAAATGCAGGTTTGTTGGTGGGTTTTTTCAACCCCCTTATTCATTCAGCTGGGTTTACATAGGTAGCGAGCATCACAAGACTTCAATGTTTTAGCTGCCACATCAAAGACATGTAAATGCTATACAATGTGCATGAACATATACATGTTTTGGGTATGCGTGTTGAATTGAGACTGTGTTGTGAAATCAATTGTACATTAGAAAAAGTTTATATTTTTTTTTCCTCCCTTCTTTTAGAGAGGCGTCACATAGGAGAAATGATTGAGTCAGTCAAGATAAGAAGACAGTGCATGCTGGATTTCTACACACATTATGAACATCTTTGTGCTCTTCAAGGCTGTGTCCCACTGAAAGCTGTGAAGGCTAACCTGACTCAGGGTGCTCTTGACTTAACTGTAGATCGCATCAAAGCTGCTGATTGGGCACCACTTCTGAATGCTATCAGGCATAATAAGACTTTGACTTCTATTGGTATAAGAAGTTTTCATCAACAGGGTCTTGGAGAATCAGGTTTGTAGTGGTGGCTATAAGAGATAAATATGTTGACATAGGCAAGTTAGAATTTGTTCCATAAAACTTGGTGTGTGATTGAATACGTAGAGGGAGGAATTGTAATGCCTAGCGAATTATTTCTATTTAAGAAAAACAGGAAAAAAAGCAAGGTGTGATTATGATTGCTTTTAAGTCAGTAGCAACTTGATTTTACTGATCTGTGTTTTTTGTTGTTTACTAGGTGTTGAAAGATATAAAACTTACTTTAGAAGGAGAATTCCAGCAATTCGATCAAAAGACTTGACTGGCCAACTATGCAAAGCTGTCACAGGCTGTCTCCGTATATCAGATGTACTAAAAAACTTAGAACTGCAGGGTTTGCTTCTGAGGGAAAGAGATCTAATACTTTTAACAAAGGTGAGAATACATTAATATACAAATACATGGAAAATATGCTTAAAACGTAGAGCAGTGGCAACTAAATTTTATAAGTATTTGTTACATACAGGGATGTTCCTCTTCTAAGATATATTTGTTATCCATCGTATGACGGATTCTTCTGGGACATTTAGTAAAACCTAGTCTTTCTGAACCTGTCAAAATCACATAAGCTTCCCTTGCCCTGGTTTATCAAGACTTATTAGGAAGATCTTAGCAACATCTCTGGCACGTGTTTTGGACATATAACTTATGCTTGTGACTGAAAATACTGTGCATATACATGACAGAAAGAAAGCTGTTGGACACTGAAGAGATAAAAACGGGTCTTAAAGATGTGTTATTGGATCACTCTCCAGTTTGCTTGTGAGTGCCTTCTAGGAAAGGAGGTTGCTACTTGTTGCCCATAGGCTTTGGCTCCTCCTGTGATAAAGAAATGAACTGACTTAAACTGAGCTTTAAGGTTCACTCATTTTGACCTTCCTCTGAACCCCCTAGAGTTTCTTCTAGGGAACACAAAGAGTTCTGAGCAGTTTGGGTGACTTGGTCTTTTCTATGTTTGTATTTTTGCTTTTGAAGCCAGTTAACAAACATTGTTTTTATTCTGAAGGGCTTGGCCACAGCTTCATCTCTGGAGAGTATCTCTTTAGCCCACTGTCCAATTGGAGACGGAGGATTAGAAAGTAAGTTCAGAATCAAAACCATGTAAATTTACTTCTCTCTCTCTTTTTTTTTTTTTTTTTCCTTTAAATAGGTGAGTTTTTCAGTATTTCCATTCCTGTTTTAAATATAATGATTAAAATAACAATCTTCACTTTATTCTATATAACTTAACATTTAAAGACTTAAATTTCTTCACTTGATACTAGTAAATAGCCATACTATTTTATAATGATATTTATATTTTTATTTAAAACAACAATGATAATATTGGTTGAGGCTAACTCTTTCTTGATTTGTTCAAGTTTACATAAATAAGCAAATAAAATAAGTTCTATTTTGTTCAGATAGTCTTTGCTAAAAACTTATGCTAGAGATACATAATCTTAGAACACTTCAAATATATTTAAAATAGACTTTGTATTTCAGTGCTAGTTCTTTGTCAACGCTTTTGCCTATTAAAGCTGGTTCAGCTTCTTAATATGTCAGTGAAAAACTATGTCTGATAATCTGGCTGTGGTGTATGTAGGTAACACACATGCTTTTGTTTTCTTAAGCAATCTGTCAGAGTGTAAAGAATTCAGCTACTATCAGATATGTAAACTTCACAGGATGTAGCCTCACATGGCGAGGGGCAGAACATATAGCAAATGTATTAAAGGTAATTTAATCACCTTTCTTAGAACCAAATGTTCACAAGAACTTAAATACATTTGATGTTTTTTTCTTTTACTTTCAAGCTCAAAATCCATCAAAGCACTTTGTGAGCAGCATATGTGAATACTAAAGTATGTCAATAGTCCTCCTCAAATTTGTGACTTTGTATGCCAAAAGTAGCTTAGTTTACTGGTGTGGGATTCAAATATGGTATTTCTTAGTAAACATCAGTTAAACAAATAACAGTTCAGATGGATGCATTTTCTTTAAATGAGGATTAGGGCTGTAAATGTCTGACATCTGTTTTGGGAAGCACTTGTCACAAATTTTGAAAAATGTCTTAAGTATTCTTAAGCATTGGGTAAGAATAATTGAGTTTACAGTTTAGAAGCTACTAATTAACTGATTAGTAAGCTTGTGACTAGTACAATGTTCTAATTAATGTTGACATTGATTTGCATGAAAGCACATCATTTCATAGTGTGTATTTGCTATTCAGATGCGTTGAAAGTGTCTGTCTGCCAAAAGAAGGTAATAAGATGCTTTGTAGCTGTATTTAATAATTTGCATTGCTAATTGGATAATCAGAACAAACATGACTTAACTGTAATGTTTAAAAATTATTTGTATTTCTTGAACTCAGAAATGGTATAACTATGTTTCTTTTATCAGCACTCAAGCCATTAAACTTCAATTACAAAGATAACTTGTGATCTTGTCATCAATTGTGGCTTTGTCTTTGCACTTGGTAACAGCTTCTTTGTTTGCAAAGCACCAGGCAATGAAAAGACACGGTGAAGCTTGGGCTGAAAGCCTACGTTACAGGAGACCTGACCTTGACTATATGACCGGCCTGAGGCGGATTACTTTCAACGGCAACATGCTTGTTGGAGACAGAGGAGCAAGTGCCTTTGCAGACTGTCTAGGAGAGGACCTTTGGCTAAAAGGTATTTTGAAATGTTAGCTCTTAAGATATAGTAGTGGCAGGCAGAAAACTTAAAATTGTCAGTTATAGCAAATGTAGCCAGAAGAGTAACTCACTATTTAGCTAGGAAAGAGTAATCTTTTTTCAAAAGAAATTTCTCTTTCTCTTTAGAATTGTCAAAGTGTCTGAATACTGTTGCGTCATCTAGTACTGTCCTCTAGTATTTTGGAGAACTGATTTGTTCTGCAGTATATCTGTACAAAATGACTAATGGTGGTGTAAGTCATAGCATTCTGTACATGGAATCAAATACTTACCTGTTGAAATTGTTTTATGATTTGAGCCAGCTGTACAGATAACAAGCATACTGATGGAAGAGGATTAGATTAGAGAATACTTAAGCAAACTGGACACAGAAAGTCCACAGACTCTGATGGAATGCATCCACAAGTGGTGAAGGAGCTGGCTGATGTAATTTTGAGGCCACTCAATAAGCTTTGAAGGATCAGGGTGATTAGGGGGGTGCCTGAGGAGTAGAGGATAGCAAATATCACTCCTATCTTCAAGAAGGCTGGAAAGAAGAACCCAGGGAACTACAGGCCAGTCAGCCTTATCTGGATTCCTGGGAAGGTGGGGGTGTGCTGCCATCCAGAGGGACCTCAGCAGGCTGGAGAAATGGGCTGATGAGAACCTCATGAAGTTTACCAAAAGGAAGTGCAAAGCCCTGCACCTAGTCAGGAATAAGCCCATGCACAAGAATGTGCTGGAGGCTGTGTGGCTGGAAAGCAGCTTTGCAGGAAGGGTCCTGGAGGTCCTGGTGCACAATGAGTTGTCCATGAGCCAGCAAAGGCTGACTATGAGCCAGCAAAGTGCCTTTGTGGGAAAGAAGGCTGATGGTGTCCTAGGCTGTATTAAGCAGAGACTTGGGAGCACATTGAGGTGCGTGCTTCTTCTCCTCTACTCAGCACTGATGAAGCTTGGCTCCCCTGTACGAGAGAGAGCTGGAGGTACTGGAGTCCATTAAAGGGCCCCTAAGATATTGAAGGGAATGGAGCAGCTCTCATTTCAGGAAAGGCTGAGGGAGCTGGGACTCTTTAACCTGGAGAAGAGAAGGCTTAGGATGGGTCTCATCAAGGCATACAAATATCTGAAGGGAGGCTGTAAAGAAGGTGGAGCCAGGCTCTTTCCAGTGGAGCCTGGTGACAGGGCAAGAGGAAGCAGGCACAGACTGAAACATGGGAGGTTCCTCCTGAACGTCAGGAAACTCTTACTGTGAGGGTAACCAAACACTGGCAGAGGTTGCCCAAACTGGTTGTAGAGTATCTTTGGAGGTCTTTTAAGAGCTGTCTGGACATGGTACAGGGCAACTGGCTTTAAGGGAGCCTGCTTGAACAGGGGGGTTTGGCAAGATGTCGTCCAGAGGTCCCTTTCAATCTCAACCGTTCTATGATACTGTGAATGCACAAGATGAAATAAATGCCAAAGCTATGATAGCACTATTTTGTGGCGACCATGTAACTTACTGATGTGTGCAAGCAATGAACTTAGAGAAGCACTGACTTAGACTTTTTAGACTAAGTTGTATGTTTGTACATATGATGTTACCTTGGGCAGTTGAAGTAATTAAGTGTCTGGGAATATAATGTCTACTAGGAATTGCCCAGTACCGTGACTTAACTGTGATTTTTATATTCCTTCCTTTGCAGTTGTTTAGCAGTTATTTCTTGATTTCTTGTTGATTTATATACTGATTTAGATTTCTAGTTTCGTCTCTGAAACGAATATTCTTGTTTTTAACCGTGACTATTATTGTCATGTCCTGTTTTCTCATGGTTCATGTTCTATGAAATAGAGATTTTCAGCAGGTGTGGATTAATTGTATTAGATATTGACTACAGATTATGTCACTGAATCCTTTTTTTTTTACCTCCTTAAACATTTTAGCACTTGATTTGCAGCAGTGTGGAATATCCAATGAAGGAGCAAAGTCATTATTAGATGCTCTTCAAACTAATACAACATTAGTGGTACTTGACATAAGAAAAAATCCATTAATTGGTATGTATCGGTATCTACCTTTATCCTCTTTGTGCTTTTTCTTTTCAGTAACTCTGTGGGGAAAAATAAACCACTTTTAAGGAAAAAACCTGCAACAGTATTTTGCTAAACATATTTTAAATGGGGGAAGGGAGCAGTGTGGGTAATGTGTACTGCTTATTCAGTGATCTGTTTGTTTGCATAAATACTTGTCTCATACAGGAAATTCTTAATAAGATATCTTAATTCATTCTAGATCACGTTATGATGAAAAACATTATTGAAAGAGTTCTTACGAATGGCAGTAGTGCTAATCCGGAGGTATGTGTTGGGCATTTTGGAGTGAGTTCGGAGTTTTCTTTGTAGCTGCCATTGAATTTTTTTTTTAAAGGACAGCTATGTTCAGAATGAATCTAAACAAGCTGTTCTAGTTATAAACAGAAGTCTGACTCTTAAGCAATTTAAAAAACGAACAAAAAAACACTATGAAGGGAAAAACTAAAAACACCAGCAGCAACATGATACTGTATTGGGCATTTTGTGTGATTTCTTATGTCATTTAAGATATAACATGTAATAAAACCAGGATATCCATTTAATGAAAAGAAAAACTGAAATATTTGTGTATACTTGGGCATTACCATAGAATGTTAAGTAAATGTTGCTGCTTGGACTGGTGGAAGGCTTTCTACTATGTATGTCTTTCTTGTTAGTATTGTAATGATAACTTTTCATTAAAAAGTAAAGGAGATCACAAAATTTAAAACTTAATTTATTTTGAAACTTTTTTTTGTCTATAATTTACCTAGTTAAGATTTTTTTAAGTTACGCAAGACTATCCTTTTCAATACTAACCATCTAAGAAACCAGAGTTTAGTTGAAGTACAGTACCCCTTGCCATCTTATCTTAGTCCATAGAGAGTTTAGAGTAATGTGCATAAAGTGAATATCTGGATCATTTATTATTAGATATACTGTTTAAATAATGAGGATTTTTTGTTTATAACCGAGAAATCGGATTCAGTTCCCAAAGGAGAAAGCAATAAAATGAGTGTACTCTTGTTCTTGTTTCCACAGAGCTGCAACAATCCCAGTTCTTGTTCTGGAATTTACTGCTCTTTTGGTTTTGAAAAGGCTTAAAAGTCAGAGCTGTGGATCTGTAGGGAGTATGTAATAAACTGAGAAGTTTGTGTGTAGAATTCCTTGAGTGTTATTACAGTTCCCCACTTCAATCTCTTAAAGACTTTTTTTTGATAAATTGAGGTTGGTTGTGAAGGAGCACTCTTTCTCCTTGGCAGATACAATCAATGCTTACAAAATGTTGCAGGGATCACATGAAAATAGCTTCTGCCTGGAGATGCTCAAGATGATTGGAAAGTTGAATTGTGAAAAGAAGCAACTCCCTGGGGAATCTCCCATATACTAAGTGATCACTCAACTCAAGACATTTGTTTTATATTCATCCAGGTAGTGCAGTATCTTAAGTCTTATTGGCAATGCTAGTAATTCTTCATAGCTTGTTAACAATATGAAGGAAAAAGAACTGACCACCAGCTTGCTGAGTAACTTTGCTTCTTCCACAAATAAAAACAGCCTAGATCTGTTATTTCTTAAGCTCTCCAAGTAGGCTGTTGTATATAACATTTGCTGTTTATGATGGGAACAGTGCAGATACTGAAAAAGGGATAATCCACCTGGTTAGCAAGATGAACGCAAGTATTTGATGTTGATATTCTTTTGAAACTGAAACATTTACTACCCTAATCGAGGATTTACAGTTGGTTTTGAGCTCAGTTACAGAAGCCTGGATATTATGAAGAGAAAAACAGTTGAGTTTCTTTGAGGTAGTGTCTTCCTGTGCTCAATATAATTGAAAGTCAGCCATGTGAGGTTTTGTTTTGTTGTGTTGTGTGTGGATGTTGGTGCTGTGTTGTTTTGTGGGGGGGGTTTGTTGCTGGTTTTGTTTTTTTGTTTTTTTTTTTTTTTTTAAGGAGTCAAAGCTCAGGGAATAAATTAGTAAATTGTCAGAGGTATTAATGAAGACAAACAGTTGGTCATTAAGCTCTGTTGCAGAAAGAACTGCAAGGACTGTTTCTTCATTCTGCCAATAGCCAAAACTCAGCCATACAATTTTAAAAAAACCAACATACAAGTAAAAACAATTTAAGAGTGTATTTGTGAGAGTGCTAATGACATATTCTAAATTCTGATTGTAACTAACTCTCTGGTTCTTTCTATTTTTAACAAGTTTTAGCGTAATATAAAAATGTCAGTTATTTTTCAGCTTTTCCATGAATTTTTTATGGAGGATCCATTATAGACTAAGTTTACAAACGTAAAGAAGCAATGTTTGTTTCTTGTAGCTTACGCTTGTCAAACAGAACAGTCAGTTAACATCTACACTGCTTCATTTTGTCATCTGTGTACTGCCTCCAAAACTGTGAGGTTTTAAAAGGATGTACTGGTATATTTTTTGTAGTGGAGAAAACAAGGGTATCTATTTTTGAAATTATTTAATTTAGTAGAGTGGGTTTTTTTTAACCTACTGTAGTTGCTAGATACCTGAATTTCATATTGATAGAAAATGAAGAATCAATTGGACTACATTTAGCCTATGTATAGAGACTTCTTGAACACAACGTGTAAGATGTCATTTTCTGAGTGAAATTAATTTGTCGCTTACTCTTCCCGCTGATAACTAGAATTGCATGAATGATCATCCCTAGTACTACTTCCAGTTTCATCTGCCTTTGGTTTCAGCTTTTACACTGCCAAAGGCTAATTGTCACAGTTATTCTGAGTAAAACTCAGTAAAGCGTAGAATTTGTTTATATCTAAGGAGTGGCAGAGCTGCATTCTGTACCATCTCATCATGGCACCTGTTGTGTCAACGCCATGGTTTTACTTATGCAGAAAATACATTAAGGTGCTGCTGTATGTTACTTTACAAAGAGACGTTTAGTGTGCTTCTGAATGGCCTCATAATAATAAGCCATCATAATTACAAAAGATCATGTGTTGGTTGCCACAAATTGCCTGTAGTGTACTGTCACCAATTGCTTACTGGATACCAATCACAGCAGCCCTTCCATCCTGTTCTGCCTGAAACCTAGTTGTTTCTTTTTGCTTTTCAATAGCACGTAGGTGCTTGCCTTTTCAGTTGGATTTCAAGTTTGCAAGAAGAGCTGCCTATTGCTAATTGATGCCTTTAAATTTGATGGGCAGCTGAAACAGAGGAAAGTTGTACTATCTTGGCAGCACTGTGTAGCTAGTATAGTGGATTGTAATCGTAGATATGATTGGGTGTAATAGGTGGTGAAAGTTTGTGCAGATTCCTAGAGAGACTGAATAAGGAAAAATCCACTGAAGGTGTCAATAAAACAAGTTGCTTTCATAGTCTCAGCTCAAGGATTTAGTCATTTTTCAATACTATCTTAATATGTTTGCTGTCGTTATACTTAGATTGTACAACACCAGCAGGCACCTAGACAGGAGACAGGCTACTGGGCTACATGAACTTGAGGTTTAACCTAGTATAGCCGCTTTTTTATGCGTTTAATAAAACAAAATTAAGATACTCATGCTCTTATAAGTTTACAATTTAATTTTACTCTTTCTGTCTGTTTTTTAGTTTAAAATGAATAATCCACTTGTCTACAGCTTGATCTCGCTCCTGAGACCCAGCAAAATTTATACAAGGATTTATTTGAGTCTAAAGCTTAAAATAAAAAAGTTGTTTTTTGCTAATGATAAATTTGGACTGAACTTGGTTAGTTAGAGCAGCACAGTAATCACATTTTAATCTTCCCTGTACATCAGATGAGATTAACTTTGGCATAGTGTTCCTAGTACTCTGATGTGGGGTTTAGGGCTGTCTGAGATAATCTTTGTATTAATACCTACTGCTTTTCCTTTGATGACTCCTTCAGCACTAGACTTTGTACTAAGTATAGCTTGATGCACACTGAAGAATAAGTAATGGTGTAACTTAAAAATATCTACCTGGAATAATAAAACTTATTGGGCAAAGAGGAACATTTAAGAATAAATCCGTTGCTGTAAGGAAATGAAGTTTTAAGTACAGCAATTGCCCTTGATTATTACTATGTCTTAATTTTTGTTTGGAGGCTTTTACTGTGTAAGCATTAATTTTCATTACAGGCAGTGCAAATTAAACTTTGTATTTTTTAAAATACTAACTTCATTGGTAATACAAAATCATGTTAGGGAAGCTTTTATTACTCTGGAGAACGCTGGCCTGAGTCAGTCATTCCTAGCAAGCCAGCTTTCTGAGAATGAAAAGCAAGAGCCAGAGTTTCCTTTTTATAGGGTTGATGGCATTTTTTTTACTATAAAAGGAGAAAGGAAAATATTGAATGGGATATTATAGTGGTGTTCTGGGAACACTTTCTGATAATGTAGCACTCAAGACTCGCACTGAATCTGTGTTTGAATTGGGGATTTTTGTTTTTCCTTAATTTTACAGTTTATTATTACGGTTTCTGTGTCTAGCAGAGTTCTCCACGTAGCTGACAAAACCCCTTCTAATCTTAAATGAGAACCTCTTTAAATACCAGTTACTAAAACAATTTGTCTTTCTTTAAAAAAAATTACCAGTATAAGTGGCTGACATCTCCTTCTTCCAAGGATGCTTTGAAAACTAGACCAAAGAAAAGAACTATTGTCCTAGGAAGTGGTCGAAAAGGAAAAGCTACTATTCGTATTGGTAATACTGTCTTTATTTTCTCTGACTAGAGTAAATTTTGTCTACAAAATAATCTTTTAATGTTTAACAGCTTTAACTATAGAATACATGATATGTCTTAAGTGTCAGTGTTTTGTAGACTACTTGTCTTAAAAAATAATTCCAATTATTCTTAATTCAATAATGTGTCTTCTAACATCAGTAGTTTCTGTAGGAAACTCGCTCTTGTTATGAATGCTGCTAGATATGTGGCTGCAATGTGCCCTCTTTATTGTGAGGGTGGTGAGGCACTGGAAGAGGTTGCCCGGAGAAGTTGTGGATGCCCCATCCCTGGAGGTGTTGAAGGCCAGGTTGGATAGGGCTTTCAGCGACCTGATCTAGTGGAAGGTTTCCCTGCCCAGGGCAGGGGGGCTGGAACTAGATGATCTTTAATGTCCATTCCAACCCAAACCATTCTATGATTCTATGAAAAAAAGGAGAATATCCTGACTTAAATATGCGGAAGCATTGCACTTACTTATTCTGAGTGCATTCCCCCCACAAGCTTTCACTTCTAGGAAACTTGGTGGTAGTTAAGTTGCCTAGTTCTTCTGATGTTGTAACCTTTCTATAGCAAAGTGTCCTTTGCCAGAACAAACAAGCATGCATTGTTTGCTGATGTACAAAATGTTTTAAGTTTTGTTTGTAACTTCATTTAAACCTATCAAAAATAGTATGTTTAAAATAACATAGGTATCTTGAATATTTGTGATTAAGTACTGATAGCTGTGAAACACTAAATATTTTTCAATAAGTTCCTGAAAATTTCACTGTAATACATTTGGCTGTTTCTCATTTTTGCTCTAGTTATCTGGAAGCAGAGAGGTAAGCATAAATTAAATTGAAGTCTCTGTACAAATAAACGGCGGTGATCGGGTTGATGGAAGAAGAAAATGCCTAACAAATACAGTTGTGGTGGTTTTTGGTTTTGTGGGATTTTTTTTTTTTGCCCTTTTTTTTTTTTTTTAAAGAGGGAATTGGGAAGTGAAAACTACCCTTTCTGCTGTTTACTTGTTGAGACCTAACTGAAATTTGGAATCCTGTTTCCACAGCTATGCATTTCTATACCATTACAAAATTAGTTTTTTCACTGGTCTCAGAGAAACAATAACCTGAGTTCTCACTAGTTTAACTATATGAAATACTAAGTGAACAGTTTTTTGGGCTAGTTAGTTTCTGACTCATACACTACCTACGGTACAGTGATCATCCACACGATGTATTTATTCTCAATCTACTTTGAGTGATAGTGTATCATATAAAGAACAACAAAAGACCAGACGAGTGAACATGACTTTTCATTATTATTCCTCTTAAGTGAAGGTATTCCTGGTGTTCTGTAGAAGCGACCAACAGAAGCACCAGCTTTAGCTTCAAGCATATTTTGGTTGAACCAACGTTCTTCACAATAAAGCCACTAGAGGGCAATTTGAAGCCCAGGGATAGCCTTATTGTCTACGTGGACAGTTTAAGCTCCCACTTCAGACAACTGAGTTAGGTATCTGAAATTAGTAATGTGAATAAACCTCTTTAGCTACAAAACTTTGCTTCATTTTTTGAATAGCAGCATGTCTTACTTAGATCAACCTAACATAACAGTTAAGTATTCCAGCTTATAATTGCAAGCAGATAAGCTGTCCACTCCTCTTTTTGAGAAGCAAACCAAAAGTTTTTGAATACTTTAGCAAAATTAGACTGAATGGTAGATTTCCTACAGTCTCTTTTATACATAGGAGATTTTACTTATGAACAATATGCTGTGAATTTATATGTAAATAACTAGGCATAATGAATTTTCTTTTCTTCTGTTCCTGTTTTTCAATACAGGAATGATGCCTAAAAAGTCTGTAAGTCCTGGAAAAAAAAATACATCTGTGAAAGATAGTTACTCACCAAAACCACTACCACCGGGCACAAAAGGCTTCCTGCCTTGGCGGACTGCAGAACGTGCAAAGAGATGCAAGTGAGGTTTTCATAGTACAAGAGAAAATACTAAAGCATAAAATCTGCATGATAAATGTAGCAGAGAGGAGTGCTAGTTTTTTAAAACACGTATTTGAAAGTTACACATGGAATTCCATATTGCATCCATAATTTTTACTGTTTATGTAAACTTCGAGGAGGTTACATAAATTCTTAACTTTTTAAAATACACAAAAAGATATAATTTGGTGATCATAGGAATAACCAGGTGCAGTGAAAAAACCCCCCACAACCAAACCCACGTTGCTTGTTTGTTCTCTTGTTACTAATGAGTTACCAGACTTACTGTAGCTGAAGATGCAATTTAGTTTTCTAAGCTTGTAGTATAGTTGATTTGGCATCCAGATTGAGGTGCCTAGGTATTTTCTCTCCCTTTTCTTTCTGCTCTGTATCCCCCAATGCCAACATAATTACTGTGATCATCTGAGCCCTGTGATTTATTTTTTTTTTTTGAAGTTACACATGGAAGCCATAATATTATTGTCATGCTTCCTTTTGAAACAGTGTTTGTTCTGATTTTTTTAATGTATTCCCTAGACCTTGGCCTCTCAAAATGGAGGCTATATAAATATTTAAACAAAAAAATACTTAATGTTGTGTCATAACTATTTTTATTAAACCTATTTTTCAAATGCTGAACACCAAATTCTCCTGTTGACTTTAGTTCATAATAATTAGCTAAGCAAGATGCCTATTGAAGATATTACTGTTAGCATCCAGCAATATTGCTTTAATAAATTATGAAGTAGGAGTACTAATAGAACAAAATGAGGATGTTAGGAATGTTAAAGGGATATAGTGCAGTGTCTGATGCTGTTTTTACTCTTAGTGCCCGTCCTAGAATCCTGTGTTTGGAAATGGAAGTAGCAATGGTGACATTATAAATTTACTTTTCTCAAAAATGTTTTCTTTTCTAACTTTAGAGGGAGGCCAGTGGATAGTACTGAAGAATTACCAGTGAAGATTCAGGTACTGTCTCTCTCGCATGATGGTTTCTTTAGTAGATGAATGCCTGAAAAAAGATGAGAGTATTCTTAACAGAATCTTATTATCTAAAAGTTAAGACAGGAACATACTTTAAAAGTTTCTCTGTATCAATATCTTTTGGTTTTTTAGCCTTATGAACAAGCTGGGTTTGAGTATGAGTACAACAGCTCCAGAGGCAGTAATGAGAATTAACAGCATTTTTCTCCAAAAGGTTCTGCTCCATCCTTCCTCTCTTTCCTCCTTTTGCTTTTGACGTACAGACTTGTGTTTCCATCCGTCTGTGAACTGCTGTAGCATATATACCAACAGGGGAAAAAAAACAAACCCTCTTTCGTCCTTCTCCTTCGCATCTTATTTCCATCTCCCTGCCTGCCGCACCCACCAGAGAAAAGCTGGAGAGGTGTCTTAATGTGTGCTAATGAACTAACTGGCTCACAGAAGGGTCTGATGGTTGCTGAAGCCAGCTCTGTCACTTGCTCTGGTGTAGGCTTCCTGTGCAGTCCTTTGGGAAAACCTGGTCCAGCACAGGCTGTCCACATGCCCCTTTGGGCCGTCTCCACTCTGGCAGGGGGTATTCCCTGGGCTAGAGTGTGGGTGTCAGTTCCACCATGGAGCACCTCCTTCTCCATTGAGCCTAGTGTTCCCTTTACTCTTTCTCGCTCTTTTTGTACCCTCCTCTTTTGCTTGTCTGGCATTTTTTACCCTCTCTTGAACAGGCTTTCCCCAAGGCACCGCCATCTTGGCTGTGGGACTCAGCTGTGCCCTGCGGTGGGTGGGTTGGAGACTGCAGGAACTGACTGTGTCCGGCATGGCGCAGCCCCTGCAGGGCCCTGCTACTAAATCCTTGCAACATATACCAAATATATACACACATACAAATTTTAAAAATATTGTTTTATGCAAGCTTATTTCAAAATTGCATATCTGGACAATGTATATGCATTGTAAGGAATTCTGGAAAACGCTTGCATTTAAATTAAGTTTTTGGTGCTATTTAGTATTTGATTTTTATTGCACAGTGTAATGCTGTGAATGGGCATGTTTTTCTTTTCTGATGTAATTAGACAGGTATTCCTGTGAAAGTGACAGTAGAAAGTGCTTCTACATCTGAAACCGAAGACACAGAAGATTTAGGTGATGTTATCCGTCATCCTGATTTGGCAAAATTAGATGAGATTAATGTAACAAAGAATCAACAATTACAGGTAAAAAGCATGTCCTGTACCTTAAACTCCATAAATGCAAATTATATCAATTAAACCATGTTTTATTCATGAATTTATGGTTAAACTTATATGCCAGTCATGAAGCAGGATCTCTGAATAACTTTTAATTATCCTGCATTATGTCACACAGGCTCCCATTTAAAAAGATGTGTGTCAAATATGCACTGGATTTCCAGTCTCTGAATAATTCTACTGAAGATGTGTACACTTACAAGCATATTGTCAAATCAGGGCCGTAGTGAGGAAGAATTCCACTTAATACACACAGCTGCAATATGTGTAATTCCTCTGTTCCAGTCTTGAATCATGATTCAAAAATTTTTGATCAGTGTTATTGCCTGTAGTATTTCCTTTATAAATGTAATTTAATGTTATTTATAAGAGCTAAAATATTGTAATGATTGTTGTGAAAAAATAATTTAAAAAAAACCTGGAAGTGTGTTAAAGCTCCATTTTATAACTGAGCTTGGTAACAAACTTTTCTCATTTGCTTTTTATTATTCCATCTACATCTTTGATAGTTCTGAAAAGCTAGCAGCAGCAAGATTCGCTTGCTGCACATTTCTTGACAGGGAATGTTCTTACAGAAGGAGGGAGAAACAAAGAGTGTGTTTCAGTGGCTCAGATTGGCTGCTGTGGTAATCTAGCACTATTACAAAGTAACACCTTCAGGCAGAATAGCTGAGGTATTTCTGAAGTGTTAGGATTTGTTTGGAGAATCTGCACTGCGTCCAAATTAATATGGCTAAAAATAAGACCTATAGTCAATCTGATTTGGGTGGTGGTTGTTACAGAGCACTGCACTGAATGAATTAACTGTTCATGTGTACAAATATGAAGACCATATATCTGTCTTTAAGTGAAGTGAAGCTGAAAATTAACTGCTTGCAGATCTATATGTAATGGGAGAGTTAGGGTGGCTTTGAGTTACTGTGGAAGGCAAAAGGACTGTACAAGTACTGCATAAGTAACTACCTGCCTTTTATTTCAGCTCATGTATACTTTTTCTTTAGGCCTACCCTTTTTCTCTCTAGAACTTTTGTTCAGAAAGATCTTCAAGGTTTTCACATGTTGCTGGGACTTAAAGTTGAATAGCATGTTTCTTTGTAGGTGATTTCATATTACTGTTTGTGTGCAATATATTGACATTGTGCTGTGCAGTGGCTTCAGCACTCTCGTCAAGGGCATTGTGTCTGGAATCAGGGAATTCCATGTCACATGCATATTGCACCAAAAACTTCTATGCAGCAAGTACAGTGCTTTCAGGAAACACATGATGTATTTCTTCTTGGTGTTTGGAGAGGGAGGAATATAACTTTCAGGACACCTTGCAGAGGCAGATAGTGTATTGTGCTTTGAGGAAGGGTTGTCATATCGACCTATGTTGTCAGTGTTACCTGTAGTACTACATATAGAGCAACTGTAAGGATGGGATAATTTGTGATTAATTTGAGCTTCATGGGAGGTAAAACTACAGATTTTACGAACCTACCCCAAAATTGGTTCTAAATTTACTGTGCTTGTAAAGGTCCAGACTTTCCTGATTTTCTGAATTTGAAAACCAACTTTTTTAGGCCATCGTGGCATATCAGACAGCACTGTTTAAGTAGTCTCCAACTGTTTCTCTGCCTCACTCATCCTTTTTGTTAGGTTGATGCAAAGCACAGTTTCAGATTATGGCAGAACAGAGCTAACAACTTGTCACCATTGAATTGAGGTCTATTTTCCCTCCATCCCTTAGCACTTTTCTGTTTCTTGCTTCAGTCTTTTTCTCTCTTGTGTCTTTTTTCATGTTTATCTGATCATAAGACAAGTTGATTCAGCTTGGTAATGTGGAGAAGACTCATGTAGTTCAAAAAGAAGTGCAAAGTCCTGCACCTGGGGAAGAACAACCCCATGCACCATTATATAGAATCATAGAATCTTTAAGGTTGGAAAAGACCTCCAAGATCATCAAGTCCAACCGTCAACCTAACACCACCGTGCCTACTCAACCATGTCCTGAAGTGCCACATATATACATTCTTTGAACACTGACAGGGATGGTGACTCCACCACTTCCTTGGACAGCTTGTTCCAGTGCCTGACCACTACTTCAGTAAAGAAATTTTTCCTAATATGCAATCTAAACCTCCTCTGCAATTTGAGGCTGTTTCCTCTCATCCTATCACTAGTTACCTGGGAGAAGAGACCAACACCCACCTGCCTACGATCTGCTTTCAGGTCATTGTAGAGAGCAATGAGGTCTCCCCTCAGCCTCCTCCAGACTAAACAACCCTAGCTCCCTCAGCCGCTCCTGTAAGCAGGTTTGCAGAAAAGGACCTGGGGGTCATAGTGGACACCAAGTTGAACACAAGCCAGCAGCATGCCCTTGCAGTAAAAAAAGTGAATGACATCCTGGGCTGCACTAGGAGGAATATTACCAGCAGGGAGGTGATCCTTCCCCTGTATTCAGCATGGTGAGGCCACACCTGGAGTTCTGTGTCCAGTTCTGGGCTGCCCAGTACAAGAGAGACAAGGACATACTGGAGAGACTCCAGTAAGAGCCACAAGGATGGTTAAGGGACTGGAGCATCTCCTGTGAGGAAAGACAGAGAGAGCTGGGACTGTTCAGCCTGGAGCAGAGCTCAGGGAGGATCATATTAATGTATATAAATACCTGAAGGGAGGATGCAAAGAGGACAGAGCCCATCTCTTTTCTCTGATGCCCAGTGGCAGGACTAGAGGCAACAGTCGCAAACTGAAACACAGGAGGTTCCCTCTGAGCATCAGGAAACACTTTCACTGTGGGGGTGACTGAGCACTGGTACAGGTTGCCCAGGGAGGTTGTGGAATCTCCATCCTTGTCTATATTAGAAAAACATTTAGGCACGGTTCTGAGAAGCTTGTAGGTGCCCCTGCTTGAGCAAGGGGCTGGACGAGATGACCACCTGTTCTGGTTTTGTTTGGTGAGGGGGGGCCTAAGGTGGCAACTTCTGTAGGAAACTGCTAGAAGTTGCTCCCCTTTGTTCAGTGGACTCGGCCGGGCCTAGGACAGACCTGCTGTTGGCCAAGGCCGAGCCGATTGGTAGCAGAATGTTCCGTGATAACGCCTCTGCGATAACGTATTTAAGAAGGGGAAAACAGGGGAAAAAAAAGGGGAGAAGATGTGAAGCAGCTGAGCGAGGGCAGAGAGGGGGAGGCGCGAGCCTTGTGGGCCTTGCAGGCCTCACCCTGTGGCCTCCTGCCGGGCAGCTGACTGGGCCCGACTCAGCCCGGCCTGGCTGCAAGAAGTGGAGAGGAGATGAGATGTGAATAAGATGTAAAAAGGATCCTGAGAGGTGTCTGCCAGCCTGTTGTGAGGAATGGCTGCAGACACCAAGGTCAGTGAAGAAGGAGGGGGAGGAGTAACGCAGCTCCTGGCCAAGATTCCCCTGCAGCCCGTGGTGACGACCATGGTGGAGCAGGTTGTCCCCAGGCAGCCTATGGAGGTCCAGGGAAGGGCAGAGATCTACCTGCAGCCCGTGGAGGACCCCACGCCGGAGCAGGTGGATGCCTGAAGGATGCTGTGGCCTGTGGAGGGCCTGCTGGGGCAGCTGTTCTGGAGAGACTGCACCCCGTGGAAGAAATGACCCACGCTGGAGCAGTTTCACGAAGGACTGTGGCCCGTGGGAGGGACCCCACGATGGAGCAGAGGAGGAATGCGAGGAGTTCTTCCCCTGACGACGAAGTAGCGGCGTAAAACAACGCGTGATGAACTGACCGCGACCCCCATTCTCTCTACCCCCATGTGCTGCTCAGGAGGGGAAGGTAGTAGAGATAATGTTAAGCCCGGGAAGAGGGAGGGGTGGGGGGAGGTTATCTTGTTCCCTGTCTCATTCTCCTGCTAGTTTTAGAAATAAATGAATAGTTTTCCCCAAGTCGAGTCTATTTTGCCCATGACGGTAACTTTAAGGATTTCTCCCGTCCTTATCTCAAACCTTAAGCGATTTTTCTTATATCATCTCCCCCTGTTCTCTCGGAGGGTGGGGGGAGTGAGAGAGAGACTGTGTAGTCTGGTCCTGATTGGGGCTGAACTACGACAACACCAGAGGTCCCTTCCAACCTCAAGCACTCTCTGATGATGTGCTATTTTTCCAGGTTAGTTTTCAGCCATTTTAATGACTCACACTGGCGTGTGTAGTTTGGTGTAGGTGCTGTCATTAAAGAGCTCTTAACTGCAGAGCTGCTTGAGTGCAGAGTTAACTTGAGGAACTGATCTAGCTGAAAAGTAATCCAGTGTATTTGCCTATAGCAGGCCTTGGTACAGCCTTTCAGTACAGTGGGACAACCAGCTGTGCTAGAACAATGATAGGATTGTAGAGTGGGAATAAACTGTAAGAGGTAAGAACTCCTTAAACTGCTGCTGTACCATAAAAGCTCTCCAAACATCCCTTGATGTGACTAAATGAGCAGAGTTTCACTTTAGTATGCAAATCCTTGAGAACTTTTCTGCATCCTTCAGCTCAAAAAGGGGCTTTAAGCATACTACTTACTGAAACAATATTAGTTATGTTTTCGTTTTAAAAAAAATCTTGTCTAACAAAAAGCTTAATTTCTGCTTAAATGAAAAATAAGAACTGATAAATATTCTTTCCTTCTACTAGAGGGAATCTGATATGTCAGAATTGCCTCTGTTGAACAATGTAGTTGAGAACTCTCAGATTTTGAAATTTTAACTAAGGATACAAATGCTGAACTTCACCCTTAATATAGTTACCAGAGTAACTCTTTCTACACATTGATGCTATGTGAATCAGGTAGAAGTAGAGATTGCACTATAATTCCTTTTTAAAAATAAGGACAACAATGTAATGAGGTAGAAAAACATGGGTAATTAGTTACTAATTAAAAAATCTTTTTAGTTTTTAAATGTCATTTTTATACCTCTTTCTATTGTTGAGTAGTTATATTACATACAGTAATTCTGAGTGCTAATGATATATTTGCTGTTCAACTTCGTCTTAAAGGCTGTCAGTGCTGTCTTTCTGGACTACACTGCTAGAAAGCTCAGTCTCGTAGCTTGGATGTATATTTAGCTCTCTGATGTATTTTAACAAACTTTTTCTGCACAAAGACTAGAGGATTGTGTAAGCTAGTGAATTTCTTAAAAGCAAATAAAAGAATAAAGTGTACATATACTTGTAGTTTAATGGTGACGAATATGTTTGCACAGGTGCAAGGCATCTTCCTTTAAGTATAGACTTCTGATATTGCTTACGAGGAGATGTAACTGCAGTGTTTCTCAATTTTTTGTGAAGTCAGTTCATCAATTATTGTGTGATAAATCAAGCTTAAACAAAACTACAGAACCTCCAAATTTGTTTAAAAACTCTTGATAATTTAACTATTTTCTAAGCCTTTGCCTTTTGGAAATACAAATGAGTAATTTGAAGAAAAAGGTCAGTGCTGTCACCTTTAGAATTGTCTAAAATCTGTCCACAACAAAAATACTATAGAACTAAGGTTTCTAAAGTACAGTTGCTTGCCAGAAAAAACCTACACCATAGAAACTTTAAAATACATGTATATACATATGCACACAAACACTTTAAATGGAACTGTAAGAATTCTTCAGGTCTGCGGTACCTGTGATGAATCTTCAAAGCTGGGTTACGGGATTCCAGCTTACACGTCAAGTTGTGAATGTAGAACATTGATTGCTACTTTCTGTGCTGTGCTTCCGTATCTATAAAAGGATTTCTAGATCCTATTATTTCCACATGTTCTAAGTTAGATTGCAGTAAGATTGTGGTATTTGTTGAGGGTTCTCCTTAGAGAGTCCCCCTTTGCCCTCATGCCTGGAGGCGATTTTCTTACATCATGGCAGTTAAATACTGCTAAATCTCTTCCCAAATAGTGTATTTGAAATGTGGTTTTCCTGTACCTGCTGACCTCTGAGAGTATTTCTCCTGTGTTCAAGTGATAAAGATATGACTAGCTTTCTAGTTCCAGGGTTAGCTTGGTTGATGCTAGTCTAGGGATTGTAGGAGTGGGCTTCACCAAACCCATAATCTTCTCTCTAAGTGGCTGTCACTGGGAGGGCTATATCTAGAATATTTTAGAACCTGCATCTTTGAATCAGAGGCAAGAGTCCTTCACATCCAGTAAGACCTGTGAGGACTCCTCTGCCTTTGTGGAAGCATTATTTTTGCTGTGCGTTCTGTTGCACACCAGTCTTCTCAGTTGACTGCTTGCGTGAAGTGCAGTAGTATGCTCTTGAATAAGCTTTTGATAGTAAATAAGGTATTTCAGTTACTATTTGGATCTTTGCTCCTCTGTAGAACTGATTGATAAGGTATGTACAAAAAGCAGTGTCCTATGTTGCATATATGCGCCTGTATACAAGATGTACAGAGAAACTGAAGAAGCTTTCTATACTGTTAATTCATATAGGTTACCCTCTGAAAAAAATAGAGCAGATTGATTATTTTATCAATTTTCATCCTTTGAACTAAAAGACTGTGTTAAGGCATGCAAGAACAAAAATTCCTATTTGTTCTACCACTTCAGATGCTGTAATTAAAGATAAGATGTTCTGTGATACAAGAAAACATGATGATGGTTTATCCTGACTACTATTCACTGAAACTGAGAGATTAACTACTTAGAACTAAAAGTTAAAACACAATTGTAGGCATCTTATGAATAAGACATATTTGTTAGATGTTTGGGTTGGGTTTTGTTGTTAATTCAACACTAAGCTGATTAACTCACTCTGACAGCTTGGAAAAATTTACTTTTTCTCCTGAAGAATTAAGTGAAACCAATGGGAAAAAGTACATTTCTTACAGTTCAGAATTTTGTAGTCCTACTGCTGTAATAAGCAATAAAATCTTGGATGAAGAATACATTCTGAAAATCTAGGTATGGCAGCTAAGGATTTCTTGTAGAGCCTAATTTGAGCTTTTGATGAGGTAGACATATTTAGTTAAAAATGAGGTTTGAAAAGGCAAAGGAGAAGGAGGGGAATTAGAGGAGAACACAGAATCCTGATGGTAACGTCGTAGTGCTATCTTCTCATCTTATCTGTTGCTATATTGCAAATCTGTTAAGTGAATCACACCTATTTCCACTTTCCTGTGTTAATTTTTTGCATCCTAGAATTATGTGCTGGTAGACCTCTGTCATGTATTTTTGAAGATATGTTATTGCTCGGAATGCTGTGTGCTCGTTCTTAGTTGGACATGTTGAGTTTTTGTGTAGTATTGCATGTTGATCTGACATTTTGAGATAAATTTCATGATAGTTTATCTCTGTTATAGTTGGAGCTGGAAGAATGCACGCAAAAATTAAAGGAAGAACAAAGAGCCAGAGTAAAGGCTGAGGAACGGATAATGGAGGTAATGATACTCAACTGTTAATCATCTTTACTTTTAAAGGAGGCACCAATCAAACTATCCACTTGCTTAATTAGGAGTAATTATCAATGACCTCTAATGTGATAGCTTGCAGAGTTTCAGTTCAAAGTCACATGGATCATTTACTAGCCTAGGGGCAATGATGAAATCTGCGTTTAGTAATGTGTTTGTTCTCCTGATACTGTTCCAGAGCCTTGAACTCTGGGGTCAAGCCACTCTTTCAATGTGTTTCATTCATTTAGTGTATTATAATCTGGGGCATCCTGATGTTTGTTTTTCTTAAGTGATTAAATCTGTTTGCAGTTTGCAGCAGATGGATAGTTCGTTGAGGTCTCCTACCTTCTTTAACATGACATGCTGAAAAGCTGTTTGTTGCAAATGTTGTTTAATTTGGCTTATTCTGTCTCTTTGATTTTTAAGTTTTGTTTCTGCAGGCAATAAAAATGTTGGATGGTTTTCCGCATAGCATGTTGGCCATAGCTGTTAGTTGCTGTGAAGCGCAGTTTCGCATTACGACAGAACCGAACTAACAACTTGTCACAGTTAAATTGTCAGGTCTATTTCCCCTCTGTCCATTGTTGATGACCTAAAAAGATCCTTTTGCATTAATAAGCAGAATTTCTTGTAATAGAGTTGACTGTAAGATAGTGTGAACAAGTGCATTTTGTTCTTAGATTTGATCTGGAGTGGAATGAAAGTGGTTGGTACCCTTTGGAACTTAAGGAACAAGTGGTACTCCACAATGCAGGGAGCAGATATCCTCAAGGACTCTGCACTCTACAAGGCTCACTGTTGTCCTCTGGTGCTACTATCCCCATCCTCCTGTACTGTGAAGTACACAAGTGGACTCTGCTGGATATCTGCTATTTGAATACTTAAAATGCTTTTCAGGCTAAATACTCACTGCAATAAATCTTTCTCTGTCATTCTAGACTGCTTGGACCTAGCACCTTGTCTCAGGAGAGGGGATAAACTAAGTAGCAGTCATCTCTAAAATTGTTCATTTTTATGCTAGTTTAACAGCTACAGTGCACTACACAGATCTGTAATTTTTTGTCCTCCTCTCATAAAGGATGAAAGAAGGAAAGCCAGTGGTAGCAGTGATTGCATAGCTGTAATCTTAAATGAGAGCCTGAGTTAATGTTTCCCTCGAACACAAAACCGTATATATCCTACCGTGACCATTCAACTTACAGTTTGTCATTGATTTGATTGTTGTTCAATGTGGAGAAAAAAATGGGTCACCCTAAACATTCCATTTGGGGATGCACAGTGCAGGGGCGAGATACAGTAGCATGCATTTCCTCTGGTACAGAGAGGCCTTCATTAAGGTTTTTACTAGTAAAGTAAATTCTTTGGTGTTAACATGTCATACAATACATGCAAAATAACATTACATGAAAGCTAATTCTTTTTGCTTGCGCTTGCTCAGCAACATTCTGTGCATACTGAAGACAGTGCTGAGCCAGCAGTTTTGAGTTCCTGCAGCAATTTCACTATGGTAGCATAGAATTATAGCTGTGGATAAACAAAACTGTAACCATGGCGTGAATATTTCTGGTACAGGAAGCTCTATATCAGTTATATCAGTTACTTTGCATATTTCTCTTTGTGATTGTGCTTGCAAAGATGGGGTTGGGCATTTTTTTTTTTAACTGACAATGATAGAAATTACTTTACCTTTTTCATTTTTTTTTCCTCCTTATAGCTGGAAATTGAAAATGCAAGATTAAGGGATCTAAATATCTCCCTATCTGAGATTGTTCACGCGCAGTCAGTAACCAACATGATTTTGGAAGATGAAGGTGTGCTAGGCAGCATTGAGAACTCCTTCCAAAAGTTTCATGCTTTTTTAGACCTCCTTAAAGATGCTGGGTAGGTTGTCATTTTACTTAAGTCTTACTTTTCTGATGAGATCTCTTTCCAAAATTACCCTCCCAATGAAGTATGCTGCGTTCTCCTCCCCAGATCTCTAGGACTTTACTCGCAAAGAGCAAAGGAAGAAAAATTAATTAGGTACCTACTGTTTAGTCTTTTCTCAGTGGGTAAAACATGATCCAAGCACTGTCCAGCTGAATTAATGTATCTGTCTTTGGGAAAGGCTTTCAAGAAGCCCATTGCAAAAAAGAAGAAAGCTTCTATTAGAGTGTGTTTCCAAGTCTTTATGGGATCACCTGCAGCTCTTAGAATTTGCATGATACGAATGCAGTTGAACTGGCTTCAGAGAATGTCCTGTTGCCTTGGGCTGCCTTTTACTAATTGAAGTACAGAAATCTAGATGGCCTCTGTACTTAAATGCTGAATTATATATTATTACTTGAAATGTTTTGGAGAGTGTTGGTAAAAGTTTGTCTTAAAGCTTTACCACTGTACTTGCAGTTTCTCAGAGGATGGTTCATCCTTCCCATTTGTCAAAGAATTACAGCTTAATTTCTCAAACCTGTTTTGTAAAGCTTATGTAGCCAGGCACAGCAATCTTGTCCAGGAGAAGGAAGGAGTGATATGAAGATGCATTGTAGTCTACTCTGCATGTCCAGAGAAGACCACAAAAAATTTTTTTTCCTTCCCTGCCTCCTGCTTTCATCCACCTCCAAATTGTAATAATGCAACTTAATGTAAAGTTCACCCTGAGGCTGTGTTCTAATTTTGTGCCACTCAATTGGTAGAGTTGCCATTACTTGTAAGTATGAATTTCAAACTTTGGAGGAAGGGAAAAATTCACTACATAAAAAATATTTTTTTTCAGATGGGCCCTGTGTCTATTCCTGGTAATAGGGAACTGCTCTGAAAGTTACAGAATCCCAATCACAAAGACTGCTCTTTTCAATAAGCTTCTACATATAATGTGCTGTGCTATCAATTGATGGCTGCAGCTTTTCACTTCTTATTGAGGCTTGAAACACCCAAGTGGTAGGTATGGCCAGCTTGCAAGCTGGCAGGTGAAACAACATGACTGCATTGTGAAGTATGTAATTGGATTTGGCTGTTAGAGATTATGCTAGTTTGGGAGATGTGCACAAGTCTTCTACTTGAATTAGAGTTTTAAATCTTTGTTCTGCCTGACAGGGAATTTGCTTGCCAGCATCCCGCTCTGAGATCAGTGCTAACCGGGAGAACTTCATTCTTAGCCTCATAACACTGAGTAAAGACTTGACAGTTTTGAACCTGCAGGCTAATTTGTGCAAAGATAGGAATATACCTTTAGCTACTTGTTTTCGTCTTTATTAAGCTATTTTGGGCTTCTCAAAAAATAATGGAAAAACTGTCTTCAAAGCTTCAAACAGATTCTGTTTCTTCTTCTGGTCTTGAATGTTTAGGTCTTTCACAGATTAAGAATTCTTTGTGTCATTTTCTGTTAAACTTTATTTTACAGACTTGGACAACTTGCTGTATTAGCTGGGATAGACCAGTCAGATTTTGGTCTTTTGGGGCACCCACAAATGAATTCGACTCTCAGTAAGCCTGCTAATGTGCTAAAGGAGAAGTCTTTCGAAGAAGAAAGACAAGAACATACTCAGAATAGCAAAGTAAGTCTATAGAGGGAATGCTAGTGGCAATGTACTTGACATTAATGTACTTTTCAGCTGTTACCCTTCTCTGACTCAAAGTAATGATTACCAAATGATCCATGAAGTTATTATTGCAATCTTTGCTGTAGCTGTATTTATACAGATAATAATAATTCAATGATTAATGTAGGCTTTTAAAGTGATTACTATTTGGAACAGAAACAATAGTATTTTGTAATGTGCGAAAGAAAGTGTTGGTAGTAATTATCTTGTTTCTTATTCTGAAATATGAAGTTCCAATGTATATCCATTACAAATGGAAAATACCACGACTAGGTTTTTTAAACACATTTAAAAATTATGTAGTGGTTTTAAAAAACTTAGTCTTATAGTAGAGGGTAGTACAATATGCCTATTGAAAAGCACAAATTCTCTTCTAAGTAATTGCAGTATATATGTCCAGTCCTGTTAGATATCTATGTGGGCCATGCCATGAATTTCAGAAAACTACAAATTTGCAGCATTAACAACATAAGGTCATAAGGTTTTAGTTTATACTCTGAAGTCTGGATTTTTCAAGGGACATACTAAAATCCCTTAAAAAAGAATTTTAAAAAAAGACCGAGTTTAAATTTTTAAGGCAATTAAAAATTAAGATACTGGTAGCCTACAGCCTCATCCAAGTTAGGCAAAACTGTCATGCTAAGAATCATTCTACATTCCAGTATGTTTCTTATACCCAGTGTCTTCCCCATTAAGTGTACCAAAGTCCTCAAGAACACCATGAGCTTCTAAAACATAATGATAATTAGTGTTGGGGGTTTTTTTTGTTTAATGGTGTGGAAAGCAATTTTCAGTTTCGGAGTTTGAATCTGCTGAAATTATTCAGAGTAATAGAGCAATTCTCATTATAGGTTCTTTGACGTTTGTTATAGTTTGGCTTGCCACAGTGTTTTCAGCTGATGGACTCTTCTGCACTAAGACATTAACTTGTTCATGCAGTATATTTAAATAATTTATTTTCTAATTCAGCTACATTTATAAGTTGACCTTAATTTTTTTTTTTTAGTATACATGGCAAAGGATAATTATAAAAGGCTTCAACTAACACACTACTCTCATACTTATCTCCTAGTACTGGTTAGTTTGGATTCTTGTAGCAGCTAGGAATTGTGGGGTAGACTGTTGGGACCACACTACTGTGAACTGTGAGCAACACTAATGAATTGCAGGTATTTCAGAATGATAGACATGATTAGGCTTTGGCTGCTTCATTATAACTCGCACATTTCTGTAGTGTGAAGTTCAAGGTAGATGTGAAACTGTAATGTGCCTACCCTGTGTTGTTATCACCCTAGCAGTCTTCTGAAACTTGCCGCTTTGAAAAGTAGTAAAGGTTGTGTGATTGCTTTTATCTCTGAATCTTTTCTGTATTATGTAAAGACTTAATTTTGCTATGCAGATTTTAGTATATGGCAGTTGCAATACTGGATTTTTTTTCTCTAGTTCCATCAGTATCTTCACTGGAATCTCTTATTTCAGAACAGAGCTGGGGACATCCAAGTTGCTCCTCCTGGCACGTTTCAATCCCAGATGGTTGTGAATAATGCCTTCTCTGCTCTTAGAGAAATGCAAGAACTACAGACTGCTGGGCAACAGAACCAAGCGGGTTCACATAAGGAAAATGAAGCTCAAACAAGTAACCAAAATAAAGAAGATAAGCCTCAAAGTAGTACTCCGGTATTCTCTGAGAGAAGAGTCAAACAAAATGAACAAGCGAAAGGACATCACTCAGCAAGGCAATTGGTTACCAGTCTGCGTGCATTTTCTGATTCCAGTGTACATACTAAAAGTAATGGTAGCCGAATATCCAGTGGTGCTTCTGGCGAAAAAAGCAAAAATTGTTCTTCAAAGAAATACATCTGTAGAACAACTGAAATGGCTATTCCAAATGATGCAGCAAGAGGAGAACAAAGTAGACTGCAGGCAGTAAGCCACTCTGGAACTGATACTGTAGGATCTGTCTCTGAAATACAAGAAAGCATCCAAAGTGTTACCAGCATTTGAAATGGTTCTAAAATGTTTGTACTGTTCTTTACACTTGCAAGTTAAAAATAAATTTTGGTTGCCTTAGTATAGTTTGTGAATTTTTTGTAAAGTAATGTAGACTTTGTAACCTTTTAAAACATTGCATGTTGTTTAGTGTTCCTGTTTCATGTTTTTATCACTTGTCACTAGATATTTTTTTTTTTTTAATGTGGTACACTGGTAGAATGGTAGAATGGTACCCTTCAGTTTGTACTACATTTGAAAGATTCCTGGCATGTGGATGTCATTTTCTATTGCAGATCTCATTATAGATTGTGAACTGTTTTCAGCTAATAAAATTACTTTGAGTACATTTTTTTCCAGTGTTTATTTCCATTGTATTGCAATAGAAGTGGAAAAAATGGTTTTATGGCAAACGTGAAGTCATGCCTAACTGTGTGGTTATGACATTCCCAAAGACAGTGGAAGTTTCAAATTCAAAAATGCAGCCAGAAACATTTCTAAAATAAATATTTAAATACAGCCATATTTCCTTATTGCTATGAGTGCAGATCATAGAATAATACATGTTGGAAGGGACCTCTAGAGGATGTCTAGTCCAACTCAGTTAGGTTGCTCTCAGGACCTAGAGAAATGTGAGAACATAAAACTAAAGGAATATAATTGTTTTAAAACTCCTGGGGCTTGCCCTCACCCCGCCCCCAGCTTCTTTTTCCTGTCCTTTTGCACAGCCAGCTGATTTGCAGCTTCTTGAACGATGGTACAGAGTAACATCAATTTTTATTTGCCTCATGTGGCACAGAAAATTGTTTTGTTTTGCACCAGGGGTAATAAGAAGATGCTCTTCAATATGGCCCTGAAAAATAAAGCAGTATCTTTCTTTATATTGGTACATTTGCCTGAGTCCCATGAGAAGGCAATAATTTGTTTCCTTCGCTACCTACTGTTTTGTATATAAATGGAAGTTCTGTAAAATTAAACTTATTAGGAAGATGTTAAACATTTAAGCAAATTTTAGCAAAAGTGTTTTTAAGCAACATAAAATTTGCATTTGGAAGAATGAAACAACCCAAACTGTTTTCGTTTAGGGCTTAAGCCTACATCATTTGGTTTAACAATGGAGAGAATCTTTCTTTTGAATGAACCAGTCAATTTTATTTCCTTAAAATAACTTCTTTCTATGACTTTTCACATGCATGTGCTTGTGTCAGTCCTGATTTAAAAGGAATTTCTGAAATTGCAGTAGCAAACTCTGGGAGACTGGGTAGTAGAATCTGACATAGAATGCTTATCTTTATGAGAAGTTCAAATGTTGAAAACTCATCACATTGCGAAAAGCTGTGTTTTTAAAAAACATCAAATTTAAATATTTTGCCTTTATTTCACTATTTACAGCATGATCTGAGATTTTCCATCATGATAATGTTTTAAGTTGTTTGATAGGAACTCTTTTTCGTCGCAATATGTGTTCCATTTGCAGAGTGAAGGGGACAGAAGGTTATGCCGCAATGGAAGATATTTTTCACATACAGGAATCAGCCAAGATGATTAGTGCTGAACTGGGTGGGGGGAAATAGCGTGTAACTTTCTTTTTATTCTGTCATCTGCAATGAGAGTTCTGGAACACAGAAGACCTGCAGAAATTCCTGTCTTCAGTTGCTTGACAGTTATGTAGAAACTCATGAATCCTCAAATTGAAATTTTCTACTCAGCAAATAACATGAGATTACCTTAGCTATTGCAATATTGCACAAGTAATTGCACAATGAAAGTACATTATTTATATAGACTTTGTCACTTCAGAATAATAGCAGGTAATATATTAATCTATGCCTTTTTTTTTTTTAGATATTCTCCCAAATACTTGAAGTCTGTTGCTTCAGTCATTATTCTTTGCTTGTAATTTTGGTTTGATTGAACAATTACATGCTATTAGTTTTTTTCAGCATTAAAATGCTATGTCTTCCCTTTTTAAAACTAAAGCTCTGAAGCTAATAACTGAAATAGTGGATAAAATTATAAATTCAAAAGTGTTCGGATTTGTGAGGTTAGAAATTAGGAATCTGTGATTTGTCCCTAAAAACACCATAAAGAACTTAAAACAGTTTATGTATTGTGTACCTATAAGCAGATGACATAAATATCTTTTATGTTAAATACTACTACTGTTTGCTTTTAAAGTATGAATTATGTCAAAAATCATCATTTAAAGCAAAATTGACTAGGCAGTATATAACCTAGAGGGACATATTTTTTTTTTCAGTAGGATTAGTACTTAACCATGTTTTTTTTTTTTTTGTTAAACCAGAAACGTGAAGGATTCTTCTTTTGTCATCTGGTGCTGCTGTGTAGCACTCTTCCTGTGAGAATCTGGAGTGCACGCTTTATAGTTGAAAGTGGGATCTGAAGTCAGTAGAGATAACGTTGGAAGTAAGTTACCTGGGGGAGAAGTATTCTTTAAGGCAATCATGAATATTTCAGAAATGTAAAAGTTTTTACTAATAGTTTAAAAGTGCGTTTCCAGAAAATAATTTGTATATAAAAATAATTTTAATATATATTTAGGAATAAAGTGTTTTAATAAAAAGTAAAAAAAATAATGTGTATATATACATACATTTCAAATTATTATGAAACCATTTTACCCTGGGTTTGGATATAAACTGTTTCAACCTCTTGCTATTAGTTAATGTTTTACATATTTGTCTCTGTTCTTGTTTGACATAAAAGCCTGAAATCAATAGGGCAGCTATTTGCTAGAGAACATGTTAACTGTTTACTTATACAGCTCAAGCATTTTTTCTTTCTTCATTTGGGCTTCCCAACAATTACTTTTCACACTTTGTAATTGCAATATTTGGAGCGAGATCTCTGAAAAACAAAATAACCGCAAACCCTTGTCTGACGTACCTGCACCTTGTTTTAAATCCCACCAAAATTTGCTAGGCTTATTAGTTTGCTGGACCAGACATCCCGGCTGCCTCCTGAAACAGCTGCCAGGTTGCTATGCCGTCAGCATTATTTGTCTTTGAATAATGACGTCAGTTTGTCCGTTGTTGTACCAGACAGAGAACTCATGCACTTGCTCTCCTTGAGTGAGCTGACTCTTTTCCAGCAGTAGTTGATGAAGGTTTTTCTGTCCGAAAACATGAAGTCTCAACAAACCCAATAAAAGTTCACTGAAAACTCTGGAACTTTATTTAAATACTATACTTTCCCTGGTTTTTTTTTTTT
>JAAGAY010006310.1:11709-32242 GCA_011801015.1 Ardeotis arabs | reverse complement strand
GGCGTTATCATGGGACATTCTGCTACCAATCGGCTCGGCCTTGGCCAGCAGCAGGTCCGCCCTAGGCCCGGCCGAGTCCACTAAACAAAGGGGAGCAACTTCTAGCAGTTTCCTACAGAAGCTTCCACCTTAGGCCCCCCCTCACTAACTCACAGACTGAAATGTTGGCAGGGTGCACATCTGTCTGGCTCAGCTCTAAATGCCTGTTCCGGTTCTTGTAAGGAACTGGCAAAGCTTCTGAGTTCTGTCTTTCTCTACTCTTTTCCTTGCACTCTCTAATGGCTTGCTGGCAAACAGGCAGGAAATATTAACTGAATTAGCAAAAGCTACTTCAGCAGAATGTTAAATTAAATTAAGGTGATGCTAATGGCTTTAACCTCTTGGCGCTACAGAGCTTGACTCTTTGGCCCTGATCTGCTTTGCTAAAATTAACAATGAATTTACTATAAAAATCAAATTTCCAAGCTCCAAGGGTTTATTTTGCATTTAAAACTGCTCCAGAAACATTCTGACCGGCGTGAAAGAAGGATGAAGATTTCAGCTGGCTGGGTTTTGTGGATGACTCTGTGGCTGGCTTCTTTAAACCTTACTTGTTCAAGAAATTTCCCTCTAGGAAGTGAGGGCAAGAGGTGAATGTGGTCCTGTATGTTTGGCAAGGGCCTAGGCTATACTGCACTGAAGTCCTTTACACTGCCATAAATGTGGCAAGATTGTACCATGAAAGCTATAAAGTGCTTTGTATAAAAGACAAACTGTAACCTTGGCTATTCTGCAGTCTTTCTGCAGTGTTCAAAGATTTGACACTGGCATCCACTGAGAAATTAAAAGTAGAAAAATTTAAAACAGCCTCCTGCTAGGTTTGTGTTGGGGAAACTTGTAGGGTAGTGTTCTCTGAGCACTCTCCTGGAATCTGTAATGAAGGGATTAATAAAAGCAAACTTGCTGGGAATATGCCATAAAAACTTGTGAACAGTTTATTATGTAAAGTGGTGTAGTCGTGGGAAATGCCTGAACTTGAACAAGCTGAGTTTTTGTAGCAAAAGCACAAAGGCAAAAGGCCTGCGGGATTTTTTTACGTTGCACTTAGTAACTAGCATTGAAATACTTGGTCCCAAGTCACATGATGCCAGTAGGTTTCAAGATCTCTTCTTAGAACTTGAATGGTAATGAATAAGTGTAATACATCACTTTGTTTTGCCAAACTTCACTGTTCATGTGAGAAAAAGGCTTATTTTTTATTTTTAATATTTAATATTAAGTAAAAATAAGTAAATTAATATTATTCCATTAATTTTATTAATTATTATTCTTAATTTATTAATATTTAATATTAATAATATTCAATATTTTAATATTGAAAATTGGATTAAATTTCTGGCATTATCACTGTACATACATTTGAGATTCACCCCTGCATCTTTGCTAGATGCTTTAGTAGCTGCACAGAGTGGATGCTATTAACTTTTGTGCTGACTCTGGACCTTTCTAGGACTTAACAGGCAGTTGTGTGGTCAGTGAACGGTCAGTCCTTGCAGCATGTCTGAGGAGGTCCTTGGGAGCCCTGCAGGAAACCTGCAGGACTTGTCCTTCTGTGGTACAAAGGATTAAGTTTGGTCCAGGAGAATTGTGTAGGATTGGAATTTCAGGATACTTCGTCTGTGTCCAAAAAAAACATTGCCTGCTTAGAATTGTCATAATTTGTAAAATAGTCCAGATTCTGAGTTGTTAATCTTAAGCACTCTAAAATCAAAAATAACATTTTGTTGCTGAAACATTTTGTGAACTATTAAACATGACTGATATTTTTTCTGTTTTTTAAATCTGACTGAAAAATGTTCTTTCCTATTTCAGTATTTATATCATGGGACTCGTACTGGAATGGATAAAGAATAATGGTGGAGCTGCAGCTATGGATAAACTTAGTTCAATCAAATCACGAATGATTTACGATATTATAGACAAATCTAATGGATTCTATGTGTAAGTTATGTTTTTCCCCTTGGTTTCAATATTTGTTGCAGAGCCAAACATATTAATAACTTTTAAGAGTCAGATTGCAGTGTATTTTTAAAGTTATCTCTTCAGTATATAGAAATTTTGAGGAATCATAAAATCCTGCAGAAATTATTTGTGCAAACCATTCACTTGATAACTATCTAAGGATGAGTCTCATTCTGGTAGGAAATTATTCAGGTTATCCTGTACAGATCAGTTGTGAAGCACATTAATAACTATGTTCTAAACTTAATAAAATGCAGGAGCCTAGGAGAAGGGTACACAAAAACCAGACATGCAGATTCTGGTTTACGGGCTTACTGAATCTCTTGGGGAAAATACAGGCCAAAACAGAAAAAGTGGCTTGTAAGAAGTTGTAGTGGCCACTTTTGCATCATATTCTTCCTACCATCTCTTTCAATAGTCTGACTCTGCTTTTTCTCTGTCAAGCAGAGTGTTTTTATTACCTGTGTGAAGTTCTGAAACAGTTTTCTGAAGTAGAAAGAGGAAGATCGAACCTAGAGGTAGTCAAAATGTAATACACTTTCTTTAAGTACAGTTTATTTTCTTCAGTTTTATTTTTTATGATTTTCCAAAGCAGACTTAACCCTCTGTTTTTTTATTGTTGCAAGGTATTTTTGAGCTCACAGGACCCAAAATATATGTAGTTAAAAGCTGATGTTTTAATTTGGAATCATTCTAATAACTGACAAGCTCAAAAACTAGTAATTGACTATGAAACTACCAAGTATTTTCTTTCACCTTAAGTATAAAATCAACAGTTTTGAGACCTAATTAACTTTCAAGTCAAAGTTAGGATAGGGCAAACTAAACTTGGATTTTAAATTAAAGCTGGCTGCAACCTTAATTGGCAGGGATATAGTTTCATCATAATATTTAATACCTTCTGCTTATCCATTTAGTTGATGAGGACAGCTTTGCCTTTAGCATTGTCATGATCAGGATTGTCATCCTACTCTATGAAAAACCTTCAGAATCTCATTAAACCTCAGTAAGCAAGTGAAGCCTTGAAAAAAAAAACGTTTTGTGACAAATAGAAATGTGTTTTTGGCAAGCTGGTCTGTAAGGCTGTGACTGGGTAATGCAATGCAGATGGGATGGTAAATAGTCAACTGGGAAAGCAAGGCAAGCTTCACTGAGCTGTATGCGTCTTACTAAGCAGTACAGTTAAGACTGTGGGGTTTTTTAATTGTATCTATAACTAAAAGGAAGACTTATCTGAAGCTGCTTTCTCAGCTGTAATGTGCCACTGAATCTTTGGCATGCTTCACTGAGTAAGCAGTGTGACAAGCCATTTATCAAATGGAGATTTTCTTCCACAAAGTGCTGGGTGTCACTTCCAATTTGCTTTCCAAAGTCTGTGCATGGACTAAGTTGCATTGGATTGCCTGATAGCAACTGGATCTTCTAAAAACTGTAGCATAGCTACAGTTACTCAGATATGGGAATGCTTGCAAACATAGGCCTTCTTGAAGAGTGTTTTCCTGGTTGCATCTGAAGCAGAAAATTTGCATAGGCAGATATTATACTTGATTTTTTTTTTTCTTCTAATGGAGACATCTGTACAAAGGAACAAGGGAGGAACAAAAAAAAATGTTATACCAGTTCTTTGTCAAATAGAATAATAAGCATGAAATGTACATGCAGTTTATGAAAACTTACTCCTAGTGAATCACTGCAAGAATCTACACAGTTACTCTTTCCTAAGGCTGTGATGGAAGCTTAATATCGCCTTTGTAACTCAAAGCACTAAAGAAAAATATTTAAATCTTCCCCCCGCTCCCCATTCTTACCTTCAGAAGATAATTGAAGAGAAAATTTGCCTTAAATGTATCTTGAATTTTATACTTTAGATTAAAGGGAGTTCTAAGAGATTAGAGCTGTGATGCATCTTATATGTTGTTGCCATGTATGCAATGCAAGATTTGTTCTAGAGATGCCTCTTCTCTATTTGATATGTTCATGATTCTGGATAATACTAATGTAGAAGGTGAACTGAAACCACTAACAGAAGTCTCTAATGTCCATGGAAATATCCTTATGCTATGTTCTTATACTTCCTTTAGCTGAGTCAAGCTCAATTCTGGTAGCATTTGTGACTAGCTGAGTAAAAATAAGTGTATCAGTCTTTGAAGATAGAGAAGAAACTGGTTGAGACTTAGTCAAAGTTCATTGTAGGGAATGTAACTGAAACTGTTGTGAGTAGAGTGGTATTTTTTATTATTTTTCTTCAATTAGGTGTGTTTACAAGCCTCTTATGGATTCCTCTGAGGCAATTTTGAGTATGTCGGAAAGAGTTAATGAGCTTTCCTCTTACTGTTTCTGTTGTTATACTTGGTTAAAAAAGGAAGGTTGCTTTCTTTCATAGGAAGTAATGATCTTTTCAATTATGGGGGAATGATTTTGGTGCTAAACAGATGCAATTATTCACTTTCTGAAATTGTATATAGCTGAAAATGTAAATTTAGCACAAAATGGGCTAATCGTTACGTTCTGCAACTCTTCTAGATGTCCAGTGGAGAAAAAGAATCGAAGTAGAATGAATGTCCCTTTCCGTATTGGCAGTATCAAGGGTGATGATGTGTTGGAAAAGAAATTTCTTGAAAAAGCTGTGGAACTTAACATGATATCTCTGAAAGGGCATCGGTAAGTATTAGTCAGATGAATCCCTTTCCTATGCAGAATAAACTGCTAGTACAGTGATACACCAGCAGGCATTGTGCAGTGGTTTACCAGCTTTTTCTCACTCACAAGCTGCTCCTCATATTGGTTTGGCATCAGTCTCTAGAAACTGTAATCAGAGACTGCTGGTGGCTCAGCTACTGCTTAGGTGAGATGGGGATCAGAGAACTTTCTCAATTCTGCTTTCTTCTTCAATTTGATAAATCTGGCTTTATGCAAATGCCAAAGAAGGTGACTCTTGAGGTCAGAATCTGTCACTGTATAAAGGCTTTCGTTACGTGGCTTGTCTACCTGGTTGCAGGAGTTCCTTTCAGTGTTCAGTGGTGTTTGTGGGATCAAAAATATAGCTTTTTGCTGTCACAGGGCTATAGCATTGGAGCTGTAACTAACTAGTAAATACTCAGTTTCTCTAGATTGCAAGCTTGCCTTGGAGACTTAAATGCTGGTTTTCATTCACATAAAATGTGAATTTTATCCCTTTGGAGTAGGAGTAGATTTAAATGTCTGTGAATGTTATTGATATTTCTGTTAGAATATACAAACCCTCTTTATTTTTTTTCTCCCCTCCTCTCTTTGATTCAGATCTGTGGGAGGAATCCGTGCCTCTCTGTATAATGCAGTGACTGTAGAAGATGTTCAGAAGCTTGCAACATTCATGAGGAGCTTCATGCAGATGCATCAGTCATAAATGCCCATGGGTTAGAGCCATGCTGCACATCTATGAAGTAAAAGCTAAAGGGTTTGAAAGCTACTGTGGTACTGCACAGCTGTAGCACACAAGTTATATTTTCTTTTAGTTCCTGTAGCTATTCTAGTTAACCGTGTGGGATTGAGGCCCAGTCTTGCAGTGATTTGTCAGACTTTGCTTCACTGAAGGTGGGGATCTGCAGACTGATCAAGATTGCTTCTGAAATTTGCAAACCAGTGTTCTTAATATGTAGTTAAGTAGCATTGTGAGATGCGATGGATCAGTCTGTTACTTGCTTCTAGTCACAAATTACTTTCAGCAATGCCTTGTTTTCAGTAAACTTCAGGAGGCAAGATTTCTCATAAGCTTCTGTAATGCTCTACAAATACTTTGACTCCACAGTGAAGCTAGAACAAATGTTAAGTGTTCTCTAAGGATATCTAGTTGGTTTATCAAATTCATTCCAACAGTATACCACCAGCAGTATTTAGGAGTTAATGTCTGCATTCCTAGCTTGAGGCCTTGCCTTCAGACTTCGTCTCCCATGCTTAAAGTACGATCATAACACTTCCACGAGCAATACCCATTGTGGTTAAAGTCTGTAGGACTGGGCCTTTTTTCATGTTATCATTTACTGGTTTAAAGCTAAGATGCATGAGTCTGTAATTAAATCAATTTATAAGATGTTGTTTTATTTCTCTATGCATTTTGTATATTAAACTTCTTTAGGTTATTAATTTTATATTCTTAGTTTGGAGTGTGCATATTTGCTCCTGCCAAAAACAAGTTTGTTAACTTTGTGCCAAACTGGATTGCTGTATTTCACTCAATGGATCTGTGATTTTCTCTGCACTGACTTCCTAGCCTGAAGTGCAGCAGACTTTCTTGTCTTGTGCTTTTTAAATATCTTCCCTCTCTAATTGCTCCAGCATTTTCTCTGCCTTTTCATTGCTTCGGTTCTGTACCTTTTGTATGTGCAGCTTTGCCCAACTGCAGTAAATACAACTCTTGACTTCTCTGCCTTTTCTTGACATGACATCACACTTCATCCAGTTTTCTGACTTGATCTTTCTGGCTTATTCCAGACTTTGGTACTCTGGGCTAGAGAAGGAACTGTGGTTATGCAGATATCTTCAGAAGATCTTCTGTTGTAGTACCCTTGAATTCCTTTTCCTCTCAGCTTGTGAATTTACTGCCAATGACTGCATCTTGACACTAGCTTCCTATTTTAACTTACATAGATGCTATCTGCTAGTATCAGTGTTTAGCATTACTGCAGCTGGTTTCAGACTGTAAACTCTTTGTTACAGGATTGGGATTTTTGTTTTTATGTAACACCAGTACAGTGCTAACAATTTAATAATGATGGACTCTCCCTTTCTTCGTGGAACCTCACAGCAAGTCAGTGGAGTTGTGCTAGAGTTGAGTTACATTCCTATTTGAAAAGTTGTCATTCTGTGACTACTGTTTGGGGATTTTTGTCAATGTAGTGTAACTCAAAGTAATTAATTGAGTGAATAAAATAAAACTTAATCATGGCATGCTATGAAGTACCAGTGTACCTGAAGCTTTTTGTTTTTGTCACTTTCAGAAGGATGAGAAGTCATGCATAATGTGTGTTAGCATTTCAGATTTCAGTATCATTCTTTGCCCTAAAAAGCAAGCTTCCCTCATTTGTTTTATTTCTTTCTAAAAATAGTCCTTCCTACAACTAGCATGGAAACAAGAGTGGTATGAGGAGACTTTGAGAATCCTTTTTGCCCTGCCAATCATGAGGATCTAATCCAGGTTCCATATCAAGCTTTTTAACTTTCTAAAGTTCTACTTGCTCTGAATTTTGTCTGCCTGTTTTCAACAGTAGCTGTGACTTATCTCTCTTTCCTAAAGCTAGTAAAACTTTCTGTTTATAATAGCCTTGCATTCTTCTTAGCAGCTACACTTTTAGGTGTGATTACAAAAAAAGCTTGCACTGCTGTATGCAGCTAATTCATGAACCCAACAGGGGGCCTCTTTGCTGCTTCTGTAAAGAATTTTTTTGTTTGATCCAGGAAGGCAAAAATTTTGTAAAAACAAAATACAGACTGAAGACTACATTAGCAGGCAGTGGTTGACTGAATGTCATGTGAGGGAGATGCAGGAATGCTGGGAAGACTGGAGCATGTGCTGAGTGTATTAGTTACTGGAGATTTGTTTCAGACTCATCTATGCAACAGTTCTACCTTTCCAAGCTGCATCCCTGAAAGATGTAATCAGGGTATTGAGCCATGGTGGACAGAGAAATCCCACTTCCCCTCATCAGCTTAGTAGGTGGAATTTCAGCAAGGGGTTGCCGAGAGTTCTAGTCTGTTTCCCTTATGTCAAAACCTCCAGGCTGGGTCAATAATTACAGTGTCTGGAAGTAGAGCTTTTCTTGGTGTGATATGAATACTCCTGAGGCGTTCAAAGGTGTTGAAAAAGAGATGTAAAATACTGCTCTCATCTGAGTTCATGCATGTAGAGAGGGAATTGTAAGATGAGCTTTTTGATGAACAGTGCTTTCAGTTCTTCTAGTAAGTTATCTCTATTACATCTCCTAGCTTTTGTGTTTGATTTCATAAAAGCAGTTACTAGCATTCTCTTTAGTTTGTACTATAAAAGTCTGTCCACTGTCTTTCCCAGGCCTGGCCTAAAGACAGCTGCTGAGGAGGTTTGGCACTCCCTCTGCTCCTGCTGTGCACAGTGAGGAGTGATTTAGTGTGGGTGAGGAGAGCTGTAAATCAGGAAGGTACCCTGTCCTAGGGGACTCCTGTCAGTTGTCAATGATAAGGTCTTTCCATAGCAGTTGTGGTACTATCTCTAAGCCTTGCACAAAATAAATAAGAATTAGAAGTCTGGATTGCCACATCATTATTTAACGAGTAATTCTGGTGGAAGTAAATGATTAATGTGTACAGTCCTGCCCCTGTGTCAGGTAACACTTTATTTTCTGTTTTTTCCTGTTTAAATGTAATCCTGTTTTTCTTTTCAACTTGTATCTGGTTTAATATTTTAGGTTTACCCAGGGATGTTTGGATGCAAAAAGTTTTAAGCTTATTCTTGACTCTCCAGTAAATGTTTGGAATGAAACAGGAATAATATACATCCATACATGGATGGATTAGAAGTTGTCAAAGTATGCCAAAAGAATTATTAGGCCTGGCACTATAGTGGTGCCTGATTAATGTTTGCTGTATTTCATTCTCTGAATAGAAAATAAAATGAGGGTGAACCTCTCTTTAATTAGGTACATTCTTATCAAATACAAAGTGAAATGTTACAAGGTTTTACATGAAATCAGTCACTTTAATTGGAAAGAGGTATCCTCATTCCTGTTAGTAATTGGACTCTTGATAATTTAAAACCTGGATTCATGACAGTCTGTGATAAATTGGTCCTTTTTAGGCTAAAGAAGCTAAGAAGTTATAATTACCAGTGGATTACTGAAGGGTTGGAGGAGTCTGATCAAAGAGATGCAAGGAGATCTATAGAAGAACTGGTAGCTTGTGAAGATGTATTTATTTTTTTAAGTAGCTGAAGAATAAATGTGTATTTGATGTGATAAAAACAAAAGCTGTACAGTTTCTGAAATCCCAGAAAATTTGCATTCAGTCTCCTACCTTTGCACTATGCATAAAAAGCAAATTTCAGTATTTTAGTAAATGGATTAATTATAAAAAGATATGAAGAATTCATATGAGAAAAATAGCAATTTGCTAAGCTATTGTAAGAGAAATTACCATTAAACTGCTTAGAATTTATAATATAATGAACAAATCTGAGAGTAATCTATGTTTCAGTTCTGTGATGTAAACTGAAGACATTTGAGAGACTTAATGCTAAAACAAGGGATGGTAGTAACAAACACTTCTTGCTGTATATTTTCTGTAATGTAAGTGCTAGATTTTGGACTTGAAACAAACTGTATGAGACTTTCAAACTCTGGTTCTAGGTTTTGTATCTGGGCAAACCTGAACTAAAGAAATATACAAGCTGGGAAATTCCGCTCTGGGCTAGTACGGCCCTGCCAGTGTAGGGTCACACTGGCTTGTGGCTTTTCTTCCCTAGCAGAGCAGCCCCAATTGTGCTGCCTTTGGACGCATTTTTATTGTGAAAACAGACCTCCTGCCTTAGCACTGGGCTGGTGTTAATGCTTGTCTCAGCTGTGATTGTACTTCCCCTGATGTCCCAGTACCGAGTTGTTTGTCAGGCCTAGTCCCTCTGTCAGGACTGAAATTAAAGGTTTTGGTTGTGGAGATATTTCAGTTGGCCACCTAAACTGTAACTTCTTCTTGTTATGGCATGGAAGCTTGTCTTCAGTTCCCAAAGTTTAGCTGGTGATGTGAAGTAGTTTGAGGTAAGACAAGACATTGCTCTGGTGGTGTGAGAGGTCCAGTGGTGTGAGAAGAGAAAGGGTGATGGACATTGACAAACAGTCGTCTTCAGGAAGCATTGGACCAAGTTAGTGGTGAAGTCAGTGCTGGGTGATAGCTGGCGAATAGGAAGATGTATTGCAAGGCTTTGGAATTGTGTAAAACTAAGGAAGAAAAATATAAACAGAAGAAAAACTTTAAGAGGGTAATACAAAATAAGTTGTTGGTTTTGAGTAGCCATTTTACTTACTGGTGTATGAGTTAGAATCACTCTAACAAGTAGCCCTCTGCCTTGCTTCCCTACCCTCCTCATCCAGGAGTACTGCTTATTTTGTGGCTCCACGACTACTAATGTCACCATAAGGGATGTAGCAAAAATGAAGCAGGAACCATGGCAGAACACACCTATGTATGTCAATTAAATGTGAGGATAGACTACACTCTCACTTTGCGGGCACAGCCACATAATGTACCCCCAATGCGTAATTTACTTGATCCATATTGTAATGATAACTTTAAATGAACAAAATTCTCCATTCTGTTACAATGGGAGAAGCAGTCCTATTGTGTTCTGAATGCCCTCTAGCACTGGTTTTAATTACAGTGTTACTTTGAAAGGAAGTTGCTTGTTTCTGGCACTAGCCAGAATCTTTAACTGACAGTTGAGTGTACATTTCAGTAAGTGGAAAACAATCCACTGTATTATGAGCAAACTTTTAGCATTTTCATGCAAAATACAAATTTATGTGTTTAAGCCAGAATAGTACTTCTGTCCCTACACCATCAGACACAGAGAAGACAACCGCATATCTGGGCTTCTGACACTAGCTCTCTGCCAAGTTTTGTTTGCTTTGATCTCTCACTGCTTGTTGGTAGATGCTCTGAACCACACCTGAATGAAAAAATAAAAATTTTCTACACACATGAGGGAATGAATCCCAAAAATCAGCTGCATATCCTTCAAGTTGTAAAGGATAGCGTGTATAGGTGAACCCTTGTTTTTCTGGAGTTCTAATTTGTGTTCTGATCCCCTTAATTCCCATGATATTACATATACACTGAAATTACTTACTTATCCAATATGGCAACACTTCTACAGTTCTTCCATGGATATTGCCGTCAAGATATTTAACTCTGACAAAAAAAAAAAAAAAAAATCTTTGTATTGGTTCTGTATGAAGTGATGCTCTTGTGAGATCCCACCTGGAGTACTACGTCCAGCTCTGGGCTCTCCAGCACAAGAAAGACATGGACCTGTTGGAGTGAGTCCAGAGTGGGGCTATGAAGATGATCAGAGGGCTGGAGCGCCTCTCCTGTGAGGACAGCCTGAGAGAGTTAAGGCTGTTCAGCCTGGAGAAGAAAAGGCTCCAAGGAAACCTTATTGCGGCCTTTCAGTATACAAAGGCAACTTACAAGAAAGAGGGAGAGAGACTTTTTATCAGGACCTGTAATGACAGGGCAAGGTGCAATGATTTTAAAGTGAAAAGAGTAGACTACACAGGGTGTAGTCTACACAGGGTGTCCTACTAGGTTGGACATAAAGAATAAATTTTTTACAATGAGAGTGGTGAGACATTGGAAGAGGTTGCCCAGAGAGGTTGTAGGTGACCTGTCACCGGAGGTTTTGAAGGTCAGGTTCGATCGGGCTTCCAGCAGCTTCATGTAGGGAAAGATCTCCCTGCCCATGGCAGGGGAATGGGAACTAGATGAGGTCCCTTCCAACCCTAACCACTCCATGATGAAACAAATCTTTTATTTTGGAGTAAGGCAAGCATAAATCTGAGCTCAAGATTCGTACCATCACTGAATCTGTTCTGCACGTTGCAAAATGGTAGAAGTTCAGTATGATTGGCAGTCCGTGCGGAGAAGGGGATAAATGAGTAACAGGTGCAGTTCACACATCAGAATAGCCTTGGCTCAACAATACTGAAATAACACCTGCAAATATTGAGCCAAAATGCTGCTAAGGATTGCTAAATCCGTACTGAGGCAAAATGAAGAGCATTAGAAGACTGCTGGGCCCAGTATATTTGCTTCCAGTTCTTGCTTTCATAAAAATGGTATTTATTTAGGCAAGTTATTTAATTTAAGATGTTCATTCCTAGTTGTAGAAAATGTGAGGCTTATTTTATTAAGAATGCTCATGCAGAATGAAAGGACCTGAGGAATTTACTTAAAGGATCAGATGTCTGGGGATGCGATATGAAGCAGGACATGTTTTGTGTGTCTCTCCCGTCTCTGTGAAAGGGAGGACATTTTGCACAAACGCATCTTGTTAAGAGGTTTAGTTCTGGAATAAGGCTGAGTCAGAAGTAGACAGGACCTGTATGTCTTCGTAGAATAGTAAAACAATATTCACAGAGGAAGATGCTCCAAAGAGAGCATAAACAATCTGGAGTGCTGATACCCATTATCTTCTGTGTTAACCTCCAGAGAATGTGAAAGGCTCCTTGTTAAGTCTTTTACACACAAAGAATAACCTTGTATTTCAGTCAGATGTCTTTTATTTCAGATTAAGCCAAGCAAACAGGCTAGCCATTTAGAAAATGTGAAAGGCTGGGGAGTTCTCTGTGTCTCAGGAGATGCTGATGGGAAAGATCTGCAAGGGCAGAAGAGGATCAGAGATTCACAGTATCACACTTCTCACTCTGTACTGAAGCATCTCACAGTGCTTGCTAGCACTCTGTGTGCCTGTGTGTGTGTGAAAGACATTGGGACAGGGCCCTCTTCAGTGTAGCAGCAAATGATCAATGCTGAGGTGTGAGTAAATCTGGAAAGTTCAGCTCCAGACAAAGATCATAAAAGGTCAGTGAATGCATTAGCATGTTAAAAGGCTTAATAAACTTTCACTTTGCAGGGCAAATTGTAGTTCAAGTCAGGAAGAAATCTATTCTGTGGACTATTAATAGCTCAGCATAATTAAGCTCCATGTAGAGATGAGGTCCAAGGATGCAAAACAGAAACAGTTTGTAAGTTGCTCAAAAGCGAAAAGCCAGATGAGCAGTATTTTACTTGAACCAGGGCATCATCAGAGATGGCTGCAGCTCTGATGTGACTTTCAAGGCCTAAATCTCCTGCCTCAGCTTACCATTCTGGCTCACAAATGGGAAAGTTTCCAGTCCCCATAGGCAATCAGGGACAAGTTGCAGTACATCTCTGGGAAATCATGAGCTCCTGGTACTGCAGCATGGAACTGTGAAAGAGAAATTGATTTCATTTAAGGGTTTTAAGAGCTGTTACATGTCTGACTGACTATGTTCAGAGTATCTTGAGGCTGTTTTACAGATTATATACATCATGCAGCTCAACGGAAAAACCTGTGGTCTAAGGGAGCTTACGGGATGGAATGTCCCAGGCTCTTGAGTGTGGAGGCTGCTTCAAGTTTATTCTTAAAGTGATGCTTACCTTAGAATTTTTTTTTTTTTATCTATAAGGAGTATTCTGCAGTCTAAAATGAAGTCTCAAAAATTCCAGTCCCTAAATTAAAATTTTGCAGTAGTATTAAAAGCTCAGTTCTAGAAAGTAGTGATTACTCTCTGAAAAGAACATAATTGCTGTTAAAATGTAGGCTAAAAGGGGACTTTATGACCCTCATTCCTTTACTGCTGCTCAATTAAATGATTGTGATTACTTCTGTTTTACACTGCTATTAAGGAGAACTGGTGTCAGACTGTTAGTTATAGCAACAAGACGTAAAGTTACAGTAGTTAAGCCACAGATCTCATTTGCAGTGGGCCTCGGTATGTACTACTCCAGGCACAGTCTGAGTCACGACACTTCTTGCATCTCTTTCCCCATTCAGACCTTCAGTCAGCCAGGTTATCTGATTGAAGGTGATACCTATCAGTTACAGTATATTGCAGGATACTCTACAGTTCGTCACAGAGATGATGATGCTCCCAGAAGCTGTGCAGCTGCTCTTAACGCTGCTGATGCCACTGTTTTGTCTATTGAGTGGGACACATAAGGATGAAAACGGGAGAGCAACTGAATCAGAACTTGGCTGGTCACCTGATGTGTGTTCCATGCTAGCGTAAAGGAGAAGGGAATGTCATCTCCATTAGTTGAGGGACAGTTAATAGGAAACACACTATAAATTCTTGCTGTGCTGCTCTTCACGAAATAGGGTGCATTGGTTTATCATCCTGTTACACAAACACTATTCCGTAAGAGATATTGAAGACAGGTAGTTTGGATTCACACTGAGACAATATTCTGGGCAAGGGAAGTTCAGGGGGTCGGAGCTGGGAATAGTAGCAGAGACAAGGGGAATGCAAGAATAAAAAGGGTCTGTCTTTTCAATGATTGCCCTTTAGTTGGCTGAAGTTGGGCATGTTACAAAATGCAGACGCTCAGGCCCTGGTGGGGAGAGCACCAAGCATCACATAGCAGATGATGTACTCCACTTGCAATGTCATTTAATGGGCACACAAACTCCCTTTGCTATTAAGAGCACAGGCAAATCACTGATTCCAGTAGTGGGTGTCTGCTTTTGTAACCCACTTGGAAAGTGATCCTTGTAGGGAAAATGTCCCATGGATGGGATTGGTCTACTGTCCACTGCTAAATAATGAAATCATTAACAGGGAAATGCATTTATAAAGCTCCTCTGAAGTCATTCCCATCACCCCACAAAACAGTAGAGATTACAACTGAAATGGTTGCAGCACCAGTACTAAGCTTGTCTGAAACTTCCTATTTTAAGAGCTTATGTTCACTCACATTGTACTTTTGCTAAAATTTGTACACAGACATTTTCCTTCCTAAATACCTGCCTTAAGTTGATCTTCCAGAAAAAAAACCCTAGATCAACGGCTAGGTGGCTGCAGTGTGGGAACATGGAGGCCAACAGAGAAGCATAAAGGAGAAGGGACGAGTCGGGTGGATAAGAAGTCAGGGCTTGTGCACTGATGTCAACAAATGCCATTGCTGCTGCTGACCAGTGGGCTGGCGCTCACAAGCTCAGTGCTGATGAGCAGGCTGAGATGGCGAGGCTCTGCGTTAAAGGACAAAAATTTAGGTATCTTTCTTTGCAGAGCTGCATTAAGACAGCAGGTGTCTCCCATTAGTCAAGAGGTCACTGTGAGAACAAGACAGGCTCTAGGCAGGTGCTCCCCACTGCCCCCTCCAAGGCTCAGGTCGCAGTAGGCTGAGGGACCCCCTCTGAGAAACCTGGTCTGCAGAAGTCTGTAGCCCTGCAGCCTTGGCGGTGGAACTTTTTGCAAGAGGTGCAGATCAAAGGACTTGATTATTTTTTTGCTTTTAAAAGGAACCAAAGAGCACATTCTTCCTTTTGCCTTCCTCCTTCTTAACCTGTGACAATTAGGGATGTGCTGCTTGGGCCCAAAGGGCAGACAGCTCAGCTTGCCAGCTGAGGCCCTTTTGTGGCTGAGGCTGCCACTGTTTTGCAGCGAGGTGGAGCTGGATGAGGTCTCCGTGTCCTACATCTAAACTGTGATGCCCATCTAAACTGTGATGCCCTTCCACTTGGGCAATGATTGACAATATAGCCTGGAATCACCCAAACTCTTGAGACCAAGCATATGCGCATCGGTGTAAGTGATATCCATAGTTATTTCAGTGAAGCAAGGCTTTGGAAAAGGCAGCGTCTTTTATTGCAGTCCCTGAAAGTTACTTCAGTTCCTTCCTCATAACAGATTGCCCCCTCAGCATCTTGTGCTGTGGTACCCATTACCCACAGCTGCATAGCTTCTGCCATTTGCCTTAAGGGGAGTGTTTAGTTCTGCAGATCTGATTTTCCCGAGGTCATGCTGAGTACTGCTGGAAGCGTAACTGAGTGGACGGCTGTGGACTTTACTGTCTTGTTATTACTACTGGCATAGATCTTTCTGCTGCACGGTATTCTCCAATATGCTGCGAGATAACAACTTAGTTTTCAAAAATATGGTTCAAAAGCTTAACTCTGTCAGCAAATGAGCCAGTTCAGGGGATTCTTTAATTGGTCATTAATGCCGTGTTTAGTGATAGAAAGTAAAGGCTGTCTGCCACACAGTTATACCATGCCTCTTTTAATAGCCCATTAAAGCACAGTTTGTAATATCTTATTTTTGAAACCTCCCTTTGGTTTGGGAATAAGAGGATATAAATTGAATTTATCTGGCTCTCGGAACTCAAACCCGGTTATTTCCTCATCCAACACATGGCACCTATGAGGCTGAGGGATCAGATGAATCTGTTCAGAACTTGTTTAACTTAAAAGCAAAGGTCCCATTAACAAGAACATGTAAAATAACTGTACGAAGTAGGGCTTTTGGCATAAAGTCTGCCTTTCTAAAACCTGTGAACAGAGCTACAGGCTACTGAATTTGCCATAATGCCAGTCTGTTGGGTCCTCAGATGCCAGAGCAGACAGTGAGGCACTGCGTTGCTCTAGGCGATGTCTTCCCTTAAGCAGAAGTGAGCCCCCCAACCTCAGGTTATCCTTCTCCTCCTGTTTTGCAGGCTTACATCAGAATTGCTTGCATTGCAGGTGCATGGAGTGCCAGTATATTTTTTCAGGAGTAGGGGAGGCATAAGATGGGGGCTGAATGAGTGAGTGTTATGCTCAGACAGTGGGATCTGAGCAACTGGGGTGTAGTTTTGTCCTAAAAGGTGCTCTGCACTTTGTACCATGCTCCTTCCCATGTTAAGCACTGATTTCCAAGTCATCATCATCTACCTGTAATCCAAATACAAGATTGCTGGTGTTGTTTAATATACATGTATTGCCCAGAAGAGAGCTAATAATTAGTGAAAGACCAGAATGAAGTTAGAAAATTCACTTGTCAGCACTGGGCTTAGTGCTGAAAGGACCTGCAATAGTGAAAGTTGACAGGGTGGAGCTCAAGTTGACAGAGGTGGAGCTCAAGTTGACAGGGAGCATCTGGTGTCACCTTCAAAAGTCACCTTCAAAGCCATGAGGTGTATGTACAATCAGTGAAGCGAACATAACCTCGCCATTTTAGTCTAGATTCTTTATTCTATGGATGGATTTCATTTTACTCCTCATTTATGTCTCTCTTTCCATGTAAGCTTTGCAGGACACATCTTCTATTTGCTTTTACGATGGCTGGTACTCCTTGGCTTCTGAAAAAATGATGGCTGCTCCTAGCAGGGCTATGGCTTTCACTTGGAGAATGCACTTAGGACTTAGGCAGGTCAAAACAAAGATTGAAGGTTTTAAGATGACATGTTGGAGTAGGAATGCTAAAGCAGCTGCTTGTCGCTGTTACAAGGCTCTGGTTTGTGCTCAGAGTCCCTTTTCTCTTTCCCACTGCTGGAATTGTTGAAATAAGCAACTGCTGCAGACAGCTAGCCAGCCCTCAATTTCACTTTCACATACTACTCAATTTCACTTTTGCATACTACTCAAGGGATGTCTGTTTGATTTTCTTTAAAGAGGCTGCTAATCCCTTTCTCTGCTGTCAACGTGAAATGATAGCACTTGATTGCTGAAGACACAGAGCCACAAATTTAATGTCTAATGGCTTTTATTAGAAGGAGAGCTCCCTTGAAAGTGGTGCTGCTCAGCAGGGCTAATTTAAAGTACTTTTTCTCTCACAGATCGATGTTAAGTGTTGTAGGGTGTTTGGGGTGCTGCTGTTGCTGATGTGGAAGAGCCTCCAATTCCCAGGCAGAAAGTGGGAAGTGGGGTGGCTCTTCTGGGGAATCTGTACGTATGCTATGTTCCCAAAAGAGCATGGTACCTGACTGAAGAAATCACCTGTTGTATATCACAGTAATAACATGAAATAAAAAATGTTAAGGGATTTGTCATCAGCTGCAGTCTTTTGCGTTATTATTCTGTATCTCACCCTTTAAGAAATGAGTTTCTGAGCCAGAGAGAATACCGTTACATTAGGGAAAGAATAAAGCAAGGCTGAAACAAGACTAAAACAAAATTCTGTACTTTAAAGCACTCTGTGCCTTTTAGAAATATTATATTTATTTTTAGCATCTCTACTCATCATAATAGCTGAAAATAAGCAAATAAGCAACTATTGTAAGACTCATCTTGTATTCCCTGGTTATACAGTCCTCTGTCACTTGCTACTGTCGATTTCTAATTCAGTCCTGCAGCGTGCTGTGGCCAATGATATTGAAGTGCTCTATAAATATTAATTAAACATTTCAACAAATCATCCCGATGATTCACAATGTTTTTATTGTGCCTGTTGCAACACCTCTTACAAAGTGTCATAATTCAGCCCCGATCGGGACCAGACTGCGCAGTCTCTCTCTCACTCCCCCCACCCTCCAAGAGAACAGGGGAAGTACATGGGTACTTGTGTTTATGTACACTCTCATGTGAATCCTTAACCATAGCCAAACTAGAGGTTATCTCTACACCAAATATTTTTATTTCTTCCTTCAATGTCCGAATGCTTTTTGGAAGCTTCATTATGCTCAAGGAGCAATTAAAAGACATAATATATCCCTAGATATTTATAATTAGAGTATAGAAATATCAATATGAAATGTAAAAATCTTAATGCAGTGATAGTAAATATTTTCAGGATTGCAATACTCATGCTTATGCAATATTCTTAAATGTCGAGGACCGCCTGTCTGAATTATTGAGTACAGCACCAGGGAAGTGGCTTGACAGAACTGGAAGTATTCAGATGCTACAGAGGCTTGGAGTGGAGGGGGGAGGTACATTTGAAAAAGAATCACTGTTTTCTCCCACTTCCAATGAATTTGAGATAATTTTCTACATGTCTTGACTGTCTAAAATGATACAGAATTTTGGAGACTTGTTGACTACAAAGGCAATATTAGCATTTGGAATTAATAGTGAGACTTGGTCACATTTCAAGCCTGTGGTCTTGGCAGAGTTCCGTTGCTGCTGACCATCTATGACAATTTAAATTACTCGTTGAGTTTATATAGTATTTGTCTTGATTCCTCATCCTGGTAAGAATTTGGCTTTTATGTTTCTTGCTGTATTTCACTCTGAGTTAATATCTGCTTCCTATCTCTCTGTTTAGAAAATCTAGGACCTAACTATGAAGTGTAAGAGCAAAGAAGTTTTCAAGCATGTAGCCCCAAAATCTTCCTTCCTGAAGTCTTCCCTTCAAAGAAACCCAATTTTAAATTTTTGTTTTACATAACACTTCTCTTGTTTCTAAAGTACTAAATAATTAGAGAAAATCCATCTTAAAACTTCTTTAAGTCTCCTCATTCCATGGTGTATTCCAACCATAATACCAGCTACACCAGGTCATTGCATTAGACTTCTTTGTTAGCATTATAAAGCATGGATTTTAGTCTTCTTACATCACATCTCTATGTGCATTTATGATGTCACAGTAAGAGTGATTATTACATATACAGAACTGTAGTAAATTTTTTAGCCTTAAAAATTTTGCATGTATATGCATATACAGTTACATTTTTAGACGTATGCCTTACTAATAGCACTTAGACATTACAGTGAGAGGAACAACATAAAAGCAGAGAAGGAACTGCTTTATTTTGCATATGTGAACTTAGGTTTTGCTGCACACTGAAGAATCACCTTTCCTAAGAAGCGCTTTGACTGGTGTCATGAAGTTAATAAATACATATATCACAATGCATGTAAGAATTTGCAGCAATATACTGTGAATACTATAAAAAAAAGCATATTAAATTTTTAAATATCAGAGAACTGTGTTTGTGAACCAGAAAATAAGTCAGAAAATCACCAAAATGCCAGGAGAGCAATCTGAACAGAGAAGGCTGGTTAGGAACTCGATTGTAATTTGGGCAATAAACCTTATTTATTGCGTTCTCCCAGTCATTAACTGTCTCTGCTGCCAGAGGAAACTGGGACTATTAACTTCTTCTGACTGAACCAGAGGGGGAAAGCAATAATTTCTTTTACAAGCAGAAGGAAAGGTTCTGCTCAATAAAGAGCAATTAAACATTTCCTGTAAAAAAGAATGCTCAGGAGCTCATGCCACTGTCAATAGTCATGTGGCCATCAAAACCTTTTCTTTGGCTCTTTGAAGGGCATTCCATGCTATTCATGTATTTATTAAATCTCTGCCATCACAAACTGGACAGAAGCCAAATTTTGGTGGGATGAATGGTTCCACTAGATGACTAGTGATCTAATGCATTTCCTTCTCACCCCAAGCAGGTAATCACTGATGTGTTTTCACACTAAAGATGTGCTTTTGTATGCTAATCCTGCTTCGTGTAACTAAGGATGACTTTTTAATTATTCAGATAACTCTCTCTTTCTACCTCTGTAATTAGTTTAATTTTTTTTTATTTTTCTAAGTAACATATTTGTTGCATTACTATCTTGAATCAGTGACCTGTTGTGGAAATTATACTGTATCATTACACGCTGTGTAAATAAATGTTTCCTTTCAATCTCCTTAAGTTACAAAAAAACATTGCTGCTTCTATTTCTCTTAGAAGATTTAAATCTTGCAATCCTTGTCTGGATGTCGTAGTTCAGCCCGGATCGGGACCAGACTACGCAGTCTCTCTCTCACTCCACCCACCCTCCGAGAGAACAAGGGGAGATAATAGAAGAAAAACGGCTCGAGGTTTGGGATAAGGACAGGGAGAAAATCCTTAAAGTTACCATCACGGGCAAAAACAGACTCGACTTGGGAAAACTATTCATTTATTACTAAAACTAGCAGGATCATGAGACAGAGAACAAGATAAAAAAAAAAACCTCCTCCCCACCCCTCCCTCTTCCCGAGCTTAACATTATCTCTACTACCTTCCCGCCCCGAGCGGCACAGGGAGGGGAAGA